>BPLR01021397.1:0-57014 GCA_021605095.1 Caerostris extrusa
AGAGACTAATAGTTAAAGAGACTCAATGATGATTGTAACATGATATGTAGGCTCTTATGTTTATTCTTAAATGATAAGTAAAAGTGGGTCAGATGACCTTGAAAGTTTTCTCGGAAGGACATACTTTCCTATTTCTTCTGTTAACCATGAACTGTTCATATTACGCCACTTGGAATATAAATTCTTGTCGTAAAAATATGTTAAAATAAATCTAAATAAAGCAAAAGGATTATACAAATTATGTAACTTTTTTTTTTTCTTTCTTTTAAAAATGTGAACACCCATTTAATTTGACACCTTGGTTTAATAAATCTTTTACAATTTTTTTCCCCCTAAGCGAAAATGTTGCATCTTTTCATTGTAAGTGGGTGAACAATTTCTGTCTTCTTTTCCCCATTTATCGACCTCTTTTTACTAATTGGGCGTACCAGTCAGACATCGGCATACCATAGAAAATGAAGAAAAAAAGTAAAAGAGAAAATCAACCTTGACTCTAATAAAAGAAAAAGAAACATTTTTTTGTGGGAAAAAATTGCAAATGCAATGCTTCTACTCATCAATGAGTAATTTACTGCAAGAGAACGATTCAGACGAACGAGCATCAAACTTTTTTATTTCTATTTACCTTTAAAAGTTGCTGGAGCGAGAGAAAACATTGCTTGCATTTCATCGTCGTTTGTTAACAGGGAAAATCGACACTTCCTCTTTAGACAGCCATCTGTTGATTCAATTGTTACCGATTAACTCATTTTATGTTGAAATTTTTTCGGAATTTGTGATATTTCTGTATAAATTTGAAACTGTTTCGGTGGATTCACGTCATTCTATGAAATTCATGCAAGATTCCAAATAGTTAATTTATACCATTAGAATTGCTATCCTCTAAATAGCGTGAGTATTTTTCTTTATATTAAACTAGAATTTGGATAGTTTTTTTTATCTGATTCGGATCTAATTATTTAATTAAATTGTAGTTTTAATATTTTGCTTTATAAAAATATTGAAAATTTTTCCATTCGTTGCATCGAAGTTAGTATGTATTAATCATATAAAAAATTACAATTAAATGTACAAGAATCGGAATTGTTACAAATGGATAATTAATAAATAAAGTATCTAATTTATACTATTAGAATAGCGTGAGTATTTTTCATTTTCTTTTATTAAACTGCAATTTGGACAGCCATCTGTTGATTCAATTGTTACCGGTTAACTCGCTTTATGTTGAAATTTCTGGGAATTAGTGACATTTCTGTATAAATTTGATACTATTTTGGTGTATTCGTCCGTCTTTCTACGAAATTCATGTAAGATTTCAAATAGTTAACTTACTATATACCATTAGAATTGCTGTCCTCTAAATAGCGTGAGTATTTTTCCGTTACTTTTTATTAAACCACAATTTGGATAGTTATTATTTTTTTATCCACCTCATAATTTGTTTTTTACCTACCTTTTTTACCACCTTATTCGATCTAATTATTGAATTATATTTTAGTTTTAATTTTGTTTTATAAAAAATATTGAAAATTTCCCACTTTTTGCATCGAAGTTAATATGTATATATGTGTTTAGTTCATTTGCATCTGAAAATTACAATTAAATGTGTAAACGAAATCGAAATTATTACAATGAATAATTAATAAAATAAAGTATCTGATTTATACCATTAGAATTGAAATTGTTACTTTATTTGTTAATTATTCATTTGTAATAATTTTCAATTCTAATGGTATAAATTAGATACACTATTTATTAATCATTCATTTGTATCTAATTTATACCATTAGAATTGCTATTCTCTAAATAACGTGAGTATTTTTCCTTTTTGTTTTATTAAAAACTACAATTTGGATAGTAGTTTTTGTTTTTTATCTGATTCGATCTAATTATTTAATTACAGTGTAGTTTTAATTTTGTTTTATAAAAATATTGAAAAATTTCCCACTTTTTGCATTGAAGTTAATATGTTACAAATGAATAATGAATAAATAAAAGTATCTAATTTATACCATTAGAATTGCTATTCTCTATATAATTTGAGTATTTTTTTTCTATTTATTAAACTAGAATTTGGATATTTTTTATCTGATTTTGATTTAATTATTTAATTATGTTGTAGTTTTAATTTTGTTTTATAAAAATATTGAACATTTTTTCACTCGTTGCATCGAGTTAATATGTATTAATCTTTATACATTTGAAATTAATAAAGATTAATACATATTCATTAATCATAAAAATTACAATTAAATGTGTAAGAATCGAAATTGTTACAAATGAATAAATAATCAATAAAGTATCTAATTTATACCATTAGAATTCTATTCTCAAATAACGTGAGTATTTTTTCTTTAATTTTTATTAAACTACGATTTGGATTTTTTTATTTTTCATTTGATTTGATCTAATTATTTAATTAAATTGTAGTTTTAATTTTGTTTTATAAAAATATTAAAACTTTTTTCCACTCGTTGCAGCGAAGTTAATACGTATTAATCTTTGAATTCATTTGCATTTGAAAATTACAAAATGTGTAAAAATCGGAATTGTTACAAATGAATAATTAATAAATAAAGTATCTAATTTATAACCATTATAATTGCTATTCTCTAAATAGAGTCAGTATTTTTCTTTTAATTTTTATTAAACTACAATTTGATTTTTTTTGTTTTTTATTTGATTTGATCTAATTATTTAATTACGTTGTAATTTTAATTTTGTATTATAAAAATATTGGAAATTTTTCCACTTGTTGTATCGAAGTTAATGCGTATTAATCTTTTATTCATTTGCACCTGAAAATTACAATTGAAAATTACAAAATCGGAATTGTTATAAATGACCAATTATTAAATAAAGTATCTATCGAGACATTAATTCTACATTTTAATTATTGTCCTTTATTTAATTGTACTCGATAATTAAGAAATTAGCATTGCTGTAATAATATTCAAAACCCTTTTAGTTATCCTGTTGGTTTTGGTATGCCAAAAACTATATATTAAGATTTGAATTCCTAGTACATCATGTTAATTTGAGACAAACAATTTAATTGATGATACAAATTAGACATTTAATACTACAGTGATTAAATATAAACCTAAAACTAACTATTACCAGTATCAAAAGATATAATACAAAGAAAGTATGTTTAATTATAAAAAATTAAAGTATTCTGGATAAAAGAAATGTAATTTATTAATGACATTTATTTCGCTACTTTTACATAGAGTAATTTTAGTGTCTTATAAAAGAATTTAAATTTTTTGTTAGAATAAATTTTAAGAGCTTTTGAGGAAATAAATGATCACCATCTACTCGTTTATAGTTTATTAAACTCATTTATTGTTTATCATAACGTTAAAACTTAAAAAAGATTTTAAAAGTTTTAAAAGTTTTTTCAAGTCTTTCATATTTAAAGGAGGATTACGAGATAAAACACCATAAAAAAAACAAAATATCTTAAGGAATGAAAAATTATTGAAATGCATTTCATATTTAGTGATGTATCGAATGTTGAAATATTCTGAGTCTGGCGGGAAATTTATGTCTTCAGCAAGCCCCATGGAACTTTGTTTTAATACAGCTTGAAAACACTTAGACAGCTGTCTTTGATACCTTAAGGCATGCACTGCACAGACGTTATTCACAGGAGGTGCGTGGTGCTTGAAGATAAGCTACGGACGCGGAGTAACAATACCCCCCGCAACGCTCCACGATCATGTTAGACCAGGACCCACAGTTTAAAGTGGATTCCGAACCACTGCAAACATCCATGGTACCGCCGGGACTCGAACCCGAAACCTGTAGTACCGAGTGCTAACCACTAGCCGTTCAGGACTGCCCCATGGAACCAACAGCATTAAAAAAACCATCTCATGTACCTGTGGTAATGCGAGCAATTTATGAGCAGACTCGCGAATGAATGCAGAAGGGACCAGGTTCACAGATGTTCGTTGCGGTGACTGCTTTTAAAAACCAGGCGACTCAATGGCGATTGTGACAATGTGCATGAGCGTTTCGCATCGATACGATGGTCAGACTGCTTGATGGGAGATTACAGTGTTTTTATCCATGCGTCACGAAAGTGCGGAGCAATTTCTGTTAAAAGATTCCCCACCCCACCGCCCGAAAGGTAAACCCCTTCAACACCCGTCAGTTAACTGTTTGTGGAATTTATAAATGGAGCACGAGGCCCAATCGATGTATAAAAATACCAACCGCAAAATTAAAAAAAAAAATATTAATACTCCTAAAATAAAAAATTAATAATTATTAAAAATATTACGCATTGATATCAATTTTTTAAACCATCATCATCATTGGCACAACAGCCCTTTGTGGGCCAATGCCGTCTCCCTACTTGTAGATTTCGAGACGAGATGTTTTTATTTTTACGGGGTAGGGTTGTCGGCTCTACGCCCAACGCTCGATAGTCATATGAGAGCGGGATCTACGGCAAAGTGGATTCTGAACCACTACAAACATCCATGGCACCGCCGGGACCCGAACTGTGGTACCGAGCGCCAGAGAATTTTTTAAATACGTTTTTAAAATTTCCTTAAAACGAATACAAATATTTAATTTTCAATCCATATTAATTAATTCCTTCAAAATATTTATCCTAAATTGAAAACAATAACTTCTACTATAACTTTTCAAAAATTGCCAGAATCAATTAAAAATTTTTTTTTTTTTTGTATTTATGAATTTAAATTCAATTCTACCATGTAGATACAAAAATAACTAAATTTTCGTGTAATTTAAAAAAATTAATAATATTTAAAAACAATACAATAAGAAAAAAAGTGAATAAGATAAGGAAATTAATTAAATCTATGCCAGTAACAATTAAAAATATGTAATCTATTAAAAGATATCGTCATTAGAAAATTTCATCAACATTTACTTTTTCCTCTTAAAAATATACCAAACGACGCATGTCCTATTTTTATGATGTTCTGTTTGAAATCATTTCCATATGAAAAGCAATTTTCGTAGTTTTATATTGTAAAATTATACAGCATACACATAAAAGTATATTTTGTCAAAGTTCAAGTGTTTGCTTAAAAAGTTAGTTTATCCATTATGTAAATAAATTACATTTAAAATTGTAAGACATTTCAAAACAATATAAGTCACTGTGTCGTGTCAGTGAACTAATGGGGCAAATGCCTTTATTATTAAATTCCTTCTATTAGTTCACACCTTGTTCAAATTTTCAGTCGTTCATTAAATACTTTTTATTCATCCACTTAAGTTCAAATACAATTTTTTTGAACTTGTAGTGGATGACACTGGATGTTAATACAGTGTTTTCAAATATTAACTCATGAATTGAATTTAATGAATTAATTTTAGTTTTAAGTTGCATGTATCTATTAATAGATGGCGCCAGATGTAAGAGGAAAATTTCAATTCAATTTTTAGTAAAAAAGCATATAAATATTTTAGTTCAATTTTATTATAAGAAAAAGCGACTTAAAATAATAAAAAACTGAAATCCTTTGACGAATTTCAATTTATCATGCTTGAACATACATTGCTGAACGAACACATGATGATATACCAATGTTCAATAACCCAAGAAAGTTATGAAGCAATTGGTCAGAATACTACAAGAATGGGAGTTCTATATTTTGGGCGCTTGTTTATTTGGCGATTTTCCCTTGCGGTTTTCGCCAAGTCCCATCCCAAACAAACAAATTGGCCGCTCCAGTTACAAAATACTGCGATTATGGCAATTTCTTTTGGCGTGGAAAAGAGACTTGTCGAAATCGAAATCTTAAAGCGCAGAATCCTAACAAGAACTATCAAATTCAATAGCGACATTAATATAACAAAACTGAAAATAACCCTATAATTTTATGAAGAGATACCAAATTCAGACAGAGAAGTCTGTTGATAGTTAAATTAACTTTTATAAGCGTAAACTGGTTGCAAATCTAGAATCCTGTACTCATGAGGAAGTAGCCAATCTGGCAACCCGGAATATTTCGTCAATGTTCCAACATTTTTTTAGTGTTATAACAGTTTAATTAAAGATGTTAGTTAATTCTTCTTTTTTTCCAACAATATAATGACTATTTTAAGACTGCTTTCATTGTTATTTGAAGAATTAAAAAAAAAAATTAAATAGGGACAGAAATATATACCTTTATATTTAAAAATTATTCTGAGATATTGTAGATTATTCTGAGAATATTGATGTGATGAATGAAGTGGTATATAGGGATGTGAAGCAACAAGGACTATAATCCCCTAATCACTATATTTATGACACAGTTAGTTTTTCTTATTTTAATATGTCACTCTCCACAACGCTCTACGATCGTGTTAGACCGGGACCTACAGTTTAAAGTGGATTCGAACCACTACAAACATCCATGGCACCGCCGGGACTCGAACCCGAAACCTGTGGTAGCGAGCGCCAAGCGCTAGCATTCAGGCCCTTCTGAGAATATTCTTACGATGGTATGTCGGCCACAACTATAAAGTATAAACAATTGTTATGATGGTGCCACTCATGAAAACATGAAACAAACAACAAAAACGTTTTTTTTTTTTTTTTTTTTACTTTATTACTTGCTTACATTTGACTAACAAATAATTAATTTCTTTTCAGTGCTGTTGACATAGTTAAGGTTTTGTGCCAACTATGTATTATTTTAATTGGCGCGGTAAAATGTTACATTTTATTTTTAAAACGTTAGTTCACGGAAGAAAACGCCATCCGAACGTATTAAATTTTTCTGTGGTTTTGTGATGTTTCTTTTTAATGTTGTTGGCATAATTATGGTTTAGTGGCAACCATTTGTATTTGAGCGAAATATTTTTTCCTTATTATTTTTAGAACGTTAGTTCACGAACGAAAACGCCATTCGAACATATTAAATTTTTCTGCAATATTGTGATGTTGTATAAGTTTTCTTTATTCATTTGATATGGCTTTGCAAGGACAGACTTTAGTGAAGCAATAAAAGATAATTTCCACCTCTAACGAAGGATATATCAGAATAAAATGTAAGTTATTCTCTGGTTTTAATAATATTGTTTTGTCATGCTTATTCGACATCGTAAACAACATAAAAAATTGTTGGAATAATAGCAAAAAATGTTGGCAAAATAGCAAAAAATGTTGGAGTATTAGTGAACCATTTTAGCATAACAGCGATTAATATTGGGCTTTTACGCCACTGATGAAGAACATTTATAGCATTATATACGATTAGTTTTTTGACTTTGAAAAAAATGCCTCATAACACCTCGGTGTTACACGTTTCGGATTCGAGTTCCGGCGGTGCTATGGATGTTTGTAGTGGTTCGGAATCTACTTGAAGCCATAGGTCCCGGTTTAATATGATCATAGAGCGTTGCAAGGTAGTGTTACGCGTTTGCGAGAGAACGCGTTGAAGACGAAGAGCCCTCTGGTCGCTCATCCACCTCAACCGACGAAACTCACGTCCAAAAATTGAAGATTTGGTGCTTGTAAACCATTGATTTACAATTAGAGGCCTTGATGAGGATGTTGGAATTTCAAAAGGGTCGGTCCATTCCATTTTGGGCCTCAAACGAGTCCAATTTCGATTGGTACCGAAAACACTGAATGCGCCAGCTCACACTGCATTGATTCTTCGTGACGTTTTCGCCAAAAATGAAACCCATATCGTTCCACAACCACCATATTCCCACCTTTCGACTTCTGGTTATTCCCTAAACTCAAAAGACCACCCCCGGGGTCACCGTTTTGAGTCGATTGAAGACATTGAACGTGAATCGGCGCTCGCTTTGAAGGCCATCCCTGCCGATGACTTTTTAGCATGCATTGAAGGAAAAACGTTGGCATAAGTGCATTGTGTCCGGAGGGGATCACTTTGAAGGCGATGAATTAAATTTGGAAGAATAAATAAGAAGTTTTTGAAAAAAATGATTGTTCTTACTTTTGTTCTATAATATAATTGTTCTTGATTTGAAAAATATAATTGTTCTTACTTTGGTTCTTACTTTTAAAAGTAATTGTAGTACAATTACTTTTAACTACTGCATCGATTAACAAGGGGAAAGTAATTGCAGGCCTTTTACTTCATGGTCCCATTTTCGTGTAGCACAAAAGGAGGCACACCAATATCGAACCACATTTATATCGTATACAGTAACTTTTAAGCAAAAAGAGATAAAAATCATGCAATTCTTAAAAAAAAATTATAATGTCAGTATATATTTGCACTTCTATTACAAAAACGGAACTGATTAATTTGGTAATTGAACGTGTATGATGGTAAATTTTATTAAATAAAGAAAAAATATATGCTTGTTTAAATCTCAATCAGAGGCCTGATGGTTTCACAGGTTTCAGGTTCGAATCTCGAAGCATTAGGCGGTGCCATGGATGTTTGTAGTGGTTCAGAATCCACTTTAAAATCGTAGGTCCCGATCTAAAATGGCTGTTGGGCGTAGTGCTGAGAACCCTACCCAGTAAAAACAAAAACATCTTCTGTCTCGAAATCTACCAACAGGCAGACGGCCTTGGCCCACTATGGGGCTTTTGCGCCACTGATGATGATGAAATCTCTATTAATCGATATAAAAACTTTATTTGAAATTCGCAAATATACGTACTCAAATACAATATGAAAATGTAAAGTAAAAATTTTTATTGCAAATTGAACTTTCGTGGTTTGATAAAATAATAAAAAAAATAGTAGGTCTTACTTTTGGGCGCAGCAATAGGTCCTGAGTTAAAGTTTTTCCGAATAGAATAAACATTAAAAAGAGTTAGAAAGAGAGAAAAAAATGACCGAGTTATTGCAAGCAACTCTGTCAACATATGTCAGCAAGTGAGAGTCCTCTTTAAGTTGAACCACCTTTCGCACACTTCCCGCTAGTGAAATTCACTTACTAGAGATCCTCTCTGTTACGTATCCGGCTTCCTCACGAGTCGGATCTGTTTCTCTTTGCCAAACAGCAGGTGAGCATTTAAAAATGGGGTTTGTTTCTTTTCTTCTTTTATTAAAAAGGAAAACACTTTCCGAGTTTCTTTTTTAAAACGCAAGATAAACAAAAATGAGCTTTGCAGCTTTTGTCTGCCGGCTTTATCCTAATTGCATGACTTTATTTGTGTTAAATATTTTATGTTCGTTTTAATTACTTTTATGTATGCTGATAAGGGCCTGAACGGCCGAGTGGCTAGCACTCTGGCATGAGCACGGTACCACAGGTTTCGGGTTCGAGTCCAGGCGGTGCAATGGATGTTTGTAGTAGTTCGGAATCCACTTTAAACTGTAGTTCTTTGTCTCATATGACTGTAGAGTGTTGGACGTAAGGTTAACAACACTATCCCGTCTTTCTAAAAAGAAAACATCTCCTATCTCGAAGTCTACCAGTAGGCAGACGCCTTGGCCCAGTATGGGGCTTTTGCGTCACTAATGAAGAACGTTTATAGTGTTATATACGATTAGTTTTTTGAGTTTGAAAAACATGCTTCATAAAATGATAGCGCTCTGACATTCGGTACCACAGGTTTCGGGTTTGAGTCCATACGGTGCCAAGGATGTTTGTAGTGGTTCGGAATCCACTCTAAACCGTGGATCCCGGTCTAACAGGATCGTAGAGCGTTGTGGGGGTGGTGTTACTCCGCGTCCGTAGCTTATCTTCAAGCTACATGCACCTCCTGGGTAGTGCTAAGTGAGTAACGTCGGTGCTGCGTTTGGATTAAGGCATCAAAGACAACTGTCTAAGTGATTGCCAGCTGCATTAGAACAACAAAAAATGTATGCTAATACTATTGAAATTTTTGTTGTTGTTGCCCTTTGGTGGGCCTCATATTCTATTTGTGTAAGCGGATGTCCCATAGAATGATAGCCCATAGGTGAGTAATGGAAAGACGGCATTGCCTTCCAGAAGTTCTTGCGGCTTGATGGCCAATTGGCTAGCGCTCTGGCCTTTGGTACCACAAGCTTCAGGTTCAAATCCTGGCGGAGGCATGGATGTTTGTGAGTAGTTCGGAATCCATGTTAAACTATAGGTCCCGGTCTATTTAGCCTAAAAATGTGCACAAAATGACAGTAGAGCGACAAACCAAACCAAATCCAGAAGTACTTTTAGGGGTAACCATGGATGGATGTTTGCTATGGATATTTGTAGTCGTTCGGATTCCATTTTAAACCGTAAGTCACGGTCTGATAGGATCGTAGAGTGTTGTGGGGATAGTGAAATTCACGTCCGTCGCATATCTTCAAGCTACACGTACCCCCTAGGTACTGCTAAATGAGTAACAGCAATGCAATCCTTGCTTATGGCATAAAGATTGACTGTCTCTGTATTGCCACCTACATTAGAACAACAATAATACCATATTTATTTTCACCTCGAGTTTAATGGAAAAGCATTCCGACCTACAGATTTATTTTCTTTATCTTCAGCATGTACAAGAGATATTTCGGTTCGGCTTTACTTGCCAGGCTTTAAGAATCAAATTTTCTATTTCAGACATCCAATGTGCTGGTTCATCAGGCTGGTTTGGCATCAATATTTGTTTGTTAAAAGTTTTATTATTATAAAAATTGCACAGTGAAATATGTTAAACTACGGGGCTTGAATGGTCGAGTGGCTAGCGCTCTGGCGCTCGGTACCACAGGTTTCGGGTTCGAGTACCGGCGGGGCCATGGATATTTGTAGTGGTTCAGAATCCACTTTAAACCGTAGGTCCCGGTCTAACACGATCGTAGAGCGTTGTGGAGAGTGACATATTAAAAAATAAGGAAAAACTAACTGTTCATATATATAGTGATTAGGGGATTATAGTCCTTGTTGCTTCACATCCCCATATACCACTTCATTCATCATCGTCATGTTAAATTACCGTATCATTATTCGTATAAATTTAATTCAGCAGTAATTAAAAATTGCATTGCGTAATTAATCAATTATTACTTTAGCTATAACAGCGAAGTATTTATAGTATCATTATCATCATCAGTGGCGCAACAGCTCCATTGTGGGTCAAGGTCGTTTGGAGGATTTCTAGATGATTTCTTTTCCGATAGATAATTCTTTTTACGGCGTAGGGTTGTCAGCCCTACGCCAAACGCTCTACGGTCTATTAGACTTGAGCCTACGGTTTAAAGTTAATTCCGAACCAATACAAATATTCATGGCACCGAAACCTGTAGAATCGAGCTCCAGACACTCGGCCATCAGACCCCATTTATAGTATACAACAGAATTATATATGCCTAAATAAATATGTATATATAAATCTTGTATGTATGTATATGTACTACTACACCACCACACCACATACACCACTACACCGAGAGCTGAGTTGGCCCTTTACAGTTTGGGAATGATGTGGTTGACAAAAAGTCTGGTGGTGCTCTACGATCATATGAGACTGGGACCTACGGCTTAAAGTGGATTCCGAACCGCTATAAACATCCATGGCACCACCGGGATTCGAACCCGATACCTGTGGGACCGAGCGCAGTTCCCAGTATGTATATATATATAAAAATAATTTCTTTTATTTTAATGGTTAAAAAAATGTTAATAATTATACTGGCCTATAAAATAAAACACATTTTTAACTTTTTGGTATTATAATAATAAAACATTGTTTCAAGGCTGTAAATAACAGTATAAAAAAAATATTCCGCTCGTGTTTTTGTCAAATGAAGTAATTTTTGCAACCTTGCTTTCATTGTGAAATACTGGTTTTGTTTTTCTTAATAATTAAGATAAGAGACGTGTTAAGGAATTGAAAAACCGAAATTATTTCTTAAGTAGGTGTAAACATTTCAGCAATTTATTGTTTCACTTTCGCGGAATATAAATTAAAAAATTGAGCAACATTTGATATCTCGATCTCTCTTAAATGTTTGATTTGTCGCTCTACGGTCATCTTGTGCACACTTTAGGCTAAACAGACCGGGACCTACAGTTTTAAAGGGGGCCTGATGGCCGATAGTTAGCGCTCTAGCCTTCGATATCACAGGTTTTGTGTTCAAGTCCCGGTGATGCCATGGATGTTTATAGGGGTTCGGAATCCACTTTAAACCGTAGTTCCGGTCTAACATGTCCGTAGAGCGTTGCGGGGGTATTGTTGCTCCACGTCCGTAGCTTATCTTCAAGCTACACGGACTTCCTGGATAGTGCTAGGCGAGTAACGTCGGTGTTGTGCTTGCCTTAAAAAAACACTGTCTATGTGTTTACCAGCTGCATCCGATCCACTAACAAACATCCATGCCACCGCCAGTATTTGAACCTGAAGCCTGTGTTACCAGAGGCCAGAGCGCTAGCCAATTGGCCATGAGGCCGCTAAGGTTAATGGAGCTTAAGCTCCACATAAATTAGAATTCTGAATAAAATACAATAAAAAAGGATTCTGAACGACTAAAAACATCCATGGCTCATCTGAAACCTGTGGTACCGAGTGCCAGAGCCAGGCGCTCTAAGCCACTGACCATCAGGCCCCTTCTCTTAAAGGGATTTCAAACAAAGAATAAAAAATTAAAACAAATGTTATATGAATAAGGATGATTTATGAAAAGAAAAAAAAAAAATATATAACGCATATATTCAAAGAGAATCCTATCTGTTTAGTGAAACATTCTGTTTGTTTTGTATTTGAAATGATGTGACTTATTTGAATCATATAAACTCTAAAATTTAATGTTTTTATCACTGGTTTGAAATTAAAAAATATTTTTAAAATTTTCACAAAAAAAAAAAAAAAAATTATTAAAATTCCATTTTAGTAAGTTTTATAAACATTGAATTTTTCTCTCTTGATGTTTTCAAAGTGGCTTTATTGGTACCACAGGATTCAGATTCGAATAATGGCGGGGGCATGGATGTTTTTAGGTGGTTCAGAATCCATGTTAAAAGTGTAGTCTTGGTCTGTTTAGCCTTCGTGTGCACAAGATGACCATAGAGCGACAAACCAAACCAAGCTAAACCTTTGATGTTTTTATTGTTGTCGCTTACAAACTTTAAATACTTTAATAGCAAGATCATTCCAGCAGCAATCAACAGCAATTTTCTAGCAGGAATCATCATTATCCAGATTCATCCATCCGGGCTTTTGATACCACAGGCTTCAGGTTCGAATCCTGGCTGTGGCATGTTTGTTAGTGGTTTCGAAATCCACATTAAACTCTAGCTCCCGGTCTGATTAACCATAAAAGTGGAAAAAAAATTACCGTAGGGCGAAAACCGAAACCAAACTAGACTCAATGTAATAATCATCATCACCACCACCATCATCATCATCATCAGTGGCACACCTGCCCCATTGTGGTCCAAGGCCGTCTGCCTACTGGTAGGTTTCGAGACAGGAGATGTTTCCTTTGCGGGATAGGGTTGTCAGCCCTATGCCCAACGCTGTACAGTCATATTAGACCGGGACCTACGGTTTAAAATGGATTCGAACCACTACAAGCATCCACGGCACCGCCGGAACTCGAAACCTGTGACACCGAACGCCAGAGCAAATAAGATTTAATGCATAAATAAAAAAAAAAAATAGAAAAGCATAGAAATAATTTCAGAAGTTACTGTTGTTATATTGTGCCTGTTCGATAGCTCAGTTATACACAATAAACTCAAGTAATCTTCGACACAGACACGAAGAATGACACAGATTCAAATGGACTGTATAAATTAACTCCTTTATTATGCAGCCATCAAGCTCGAAGATGACTGCTACACACAACCTTTCTCGTTGGTTGCAGAAGTTGAACTTATTTAGTTTATGCAGACATCACACTGGTCGAAGATGCCCCCTGCCACACGACCGTTCTCTAAGGTCGTAGTAGTATAACTGCGTTTATGCAGACAGCAAACTCATAGATGCCTGCCACACGACAGTTCTCTAAGGTCGTAGTAGTACAACTGCCCCTTCTTACATTCTTTTCTCTCTCTCCCGTCAGCTCACCCCCCTGCCAGACACCCCCACAGACAGGATGTTTTTCTGGACATAGGGCGTTGACCTCCCCTAAACAGGGGACATGGGTTTCGACGTAACAGTGCCCATTTTAAAAGATTAAGTTAAATTTTTACAAATTGTTTGGTTGTTATATAAATATTTATGGCTGATTTATTTCGGTTGTTTTCCTTGTGCTTAAACGATAGGAAACAAAACATTTTTAGGGAAAAAAAAAGATGGTTTGGCTTGAAAGCCTTTTGGTTTTTTTTTTATCCCTTCTCTGGAAACATATTTTAAAAACTCAATATTTTGTAGGAATTTTAATTTGAATGCGCCGATGCCCGATTACGAAGATGAGTTTTTGTCTTGATAAGGGGTGTCTCGCATCCTGCTTAGAAGATAATGTTTTGTGCCTTTTCTATGTTTATCTGGCGATCTGTTATCTGATGATTATTTTTTATCTGCCACATCTGATGGCCATGAAATCCATTGACCTAAACGTCATTTTTTCCCCTTCTGCTATCTCAGTATTTCGCGGTAATTTTTTTTTTTTTTTTTGTGTTATTTTTCTATATGATGTTCATGAAAATGTACAATTAAATATGCATTATACTACTGTGCCCAAAATGTAAGACCAATTTTTTTTTTCTTGAAAAACTCTTTGTCTATTCTTCCAAATTTATTTCATCGCCTTTAAAGTAATCCCCTCCGGACACAATGCACTTATGCCAACTTTTGTTCCAATCCTCAATGCATGCTAAAAAGTCATCGGCAGGGATGGCCTTCAAAGCGCGCGACGATTCATGTTGAATCTCTTCAATCGACTCAAAACGGTGCCCCCGAGTGGTATTTTGAGTTTAGGGAATATCCAGAAGTCGCACGATGTGAATACGGTGAGTGTGGAATGATATGGGATTCGTTTTGGGGAAAAAGTCACGAAGAATCAATGCAGTATGAGCTGGCGCATTCAGAGTTTTCGGTACCAATCGAGAGATGACGCGTTTGTGCCCCAAAATGGAATGGACCGATCCTTTTGAAATTCCAACATCAGCAGCAAGGTCTCTAATTGTAAATCGACGGTTTGCAAGCACCAAAACTTTAATTTTTGGACGTGAGCTTCGCCGGTTGAGATTAATGGTCGACCAGAGGGCTCTGCGTCTTCAACGCGTTCTCTGCCTTCTTTGAACTTTCTATACCATTTCTTTCCGATATAGGAATGCTCACCGAATGCCTTCTGCAACATTCTACACGTCTCCGCAAACAAACTTTAATGCAAGTTGTTTGCTCAATTATTTCAGACATTTCAAAAATCGCTGGAATCACAAAGCCAAGCATAATTCAAACACTAATGAATATTTTGATGTCAAATTTCACACAGATGTCAAGGACAGTGCTAGCAGCCTAAAAGAGAAAAAAAAATTGAAATTCCATAAGTCCTGGGAATTTTATATTGAAAATTGGTCTTACGTTTTGGACACAGTAGTGTATATTTGCACTGCTGTTACAAAAAAGGAACTAGTTAAGTTGTTATTTGAATGCTTGTGATGGTAAAAAATCTGAGAAAAAGAACTATGCCTATCTAAATCTCTATTAATCCATGTAAAAATTTTATTTGAACTTAGCAAATATAAGTACTCAAATACAATATGGAAATGTAAAGTAATTTACATTTTAGTACTACATTTTATGTCAAAATGTCTTCAATCTATTTATATATACCAGAAATTTTAAAAATAAATAAAACACGCGCATAAAAATTTTAACGTGTAAAGAATTTCGCTTTTCAATACAGCCGGCCCTGATTTCGAAAATTAAAACAATTTTATTTCTAAAGATATAATTTTTTTTTCTTTTTTTCATTTTTTTTTTTACAATGGAGTAAAAATCATATGATATATACAAATCGTAAATATTTTAACCAATGCTACAAAACTATAATTATTTTTATTGTAAATCATTAAGTATTGAGTTTAAAAAATTTCCTGTCATATAACCTGCTTTGTTTTTGAAGAATTGCTGAGCAAATTATTATGGGAAATTTCCTTTTTAAAAAAGAAACGGACTTTCCCTATATACTTAGTAGATCAAGGCTTCAGAAATAATCACACGTTCACCTAGACCTACCAGAGAGCTTTATGAATTTGACCGAAATAATAATTATAAAACCACGAAAGTTTTACTTTACGTTTTCATATTGTATTTTGCACGTATATATTTGCTAATTTCAAATAAAATTTTTATATGGATTAATAGAAATTTGGACAAGCATATTTTTTTCTCATACTTTTTACCGTCCTAAGCATCCAAATAACTAACTATGACCTTCAAAGCGCGCGGTGATTCACGTTGAATCGCTTCAATCGACTCAAATCGGTGTCCTCGGGACGGTGTGAATGGTCTTTTGAGTTTGGAGTCTCGGTAGTGGTCTCTAATTGTAAATCGACAGTTTGCAAGCAACAAAATCTTTAAGCAACAAATCTTTAATTTTTGGACGTGAGCATCGTTGGTTGAGGTTGATGGCCGACCAAAGGACTCTTCGTCTTCAACGCGTTCTCTGCCTTCTCTGAACTGTTTATACCACTTGTAAACATCCTTTTCCGATATAGGAATGCTCACCTAATGCCTTCTGCAAAAACGTTCTATACATTTCCACAAGCAAAATTGAGTGCAAGTTCTTTGCTCAATTCATTCAGACATTTCAGAAATCGAAGAAATCAGTTTGAGCGTCTCACAAAGCCAAGCGCAACTAGAACACTAATGAATATCTTGACGTGAAATTTCGCACAGATGTCAAAGACAGTGTCATCAACCTAAAAAAAAAAAAAAATTTCATAAACTACGGAATTTTAAATTGTGAATTTGGTCTTACTTTATGAACACAGTAGTACAAATATATGTACATTGTAAATTTTATTTTCATTGAGTTAAAAATGTTATTTTAAAACCCGTGCTAAAAAAGCGACATGTTAATTGTAAGGATGGATGTACCAGATACCGAAGACCGAACTGAGGCCCGTTATAGGTGAAAATTTCGGGTTAAATTCCCTTCTTAGAAAGATCCTTCTGTTGCGCAACCGGTTAACCCCTACTGCATGAAGCATTTTCTACCTAAATCGAAGGTTTTCCCGCATGTGCTTATGCATGTGACCCGTGGTGAACCACCCCTTGCTAACCTACATTCAGCTTCTTTCGGTTTCTAAAGTGAAGTGGTATTTGAGGAAAAAGCTACAGCAGGTAGCGAAAAGAGGGAAAGATAAAAAAAGTAAAATAAAATAATAATAGCAGCAGAAGACATTCGGCGCTGTTGACCTGGTTTCCATTTAGGGAACAAAACATTTCGCTTGATTCCTTCATCAACATGTGGATCACGTATTTATTTCTTTTTGAAGAGAGAAGATTATCCGTGGACCTTCTTAAAGTGGTTTCGGTTTCTTCTTCTTTTCGTGCTTTTTGTTTTTGGGATGGATGCGATTGTCTCGTGCTAGTGGACAGAGAGAGAGAGTTGTGTTTATGGAAAGAATGGGAGTAATGGTTTTTTTCAGAGAATGAGTAATGTTGTTGAGAAAATTGTCGTCGTTTGAATTGTTGAACAAAAGGTTTGATACTCATTTCAATTTCATATCATTTTTTTTTTTTTTTTTGGTAAAAATATATAGCGATGTTTGGATGATTTAAATAGCAAACATCTTTTTATAGGAAATATAAATCAATCGATTTATCATTTTAACCGCTTGATTTATATAATTCTTCAAATTTATATAATTGTATTTGACTTACTGATTGTGTGTCATTGTTTTTTCAATATAAAGGAAATTATTTTTGTTAAGCCGTTGGTTTCGAAATAATGGAGGTTTTTTCCGGAGAATGAGTAATGTTGTTGTTGGATTCGTAGAGAAAATTGTCGTCCTTTCAATTGTTGAACAAAAAGTTTGATACTCATTTGAATTTCATATCATTGTTTTTCTCAGTAAACCGTGCGATGTTTAGGTGATTTAAATAGCAATATCTTTTATTGGAAATGTAAATCAATTGATTTATCTTTTTAACCGCTTGATTTACTACTGTATCCGAAAAGTAAGACCAATTTTCAATTTAAAATATTGATTAATTAATAATTTTAACCACTTGATCTATATCCGTAATTTTCAGATTTATATAATTGCATTTGACTTATTGATTTTTTTTTTTTTCAATACAGGCGCATTAATTTTTTGTTAAACCGTTGTTTTTCGGAATACTGGTTTTTTAAAGAATGAGTAATGTTGTTGGATTCGTAGAGAGAAAATTGTCGTCCTTTGAATTGTTGAACAAAAGGTTTGGTACTCATTTGAATTTCATATGATTTTTTTTTTTTTGATTTGAGGATTTAAATAGCAACATCTTTTTATAGGAAATATAAATCAATTGATTTATCTTTTTAACAGCTTGATATATATAATAATTCTTCAGATTTATATCATTGTATTTGACTTACTGATTATGTGTAATTTTTTTTTTTAAATTTTTTTTTTTTTTTTTGCAATACAGGCGCATTTATTTTTGTTAAACCGTTGTTTTCGGAATACTGGTTTCTTAGAGAATGAGTAATGTTGTTGGATTCATAGAGAAAATTGGCGTCGTTTGAATTGTTGAACAAAAAGGTTGGATACTTATTTGAATTTCCTGGGGCCTGAATGACCGAGTAGCTAGCGCTCTGGCGCTCGGTACCACAGGTTTCGAGTCCCGGCGGTTCAATGGATGTTTGTAGTGGTTCGAAATCCACTTTAAACTGTAGGTCTCGGTCTAACATGATCGCAGAGCTTTGCGGAGATGTTGTTACTTCGCGTCCTTCTGAGTAGTACTAAGTGAGTAACGTCAGTGCAGCGCATGCCTTAAGGCCTCAATTTGTTTGTCGGCTGCATTAGAACAAAAAAAAAATATTTGAATTTCATATGATTTTTTTTTGGTAAACATATAGCGATGTTTAGATGATTTAAATAGCAACATCTTTTATTGGAAATATAAATAAATTGATTTATCTTTTTTTAACCTGCTTGATTTATATAATTCTACAGATTCATATAACTGTATTTGATTTATTGATTATGTGTTTTTTTTTTTTCAATACAAGGGGGCATTTATTTTCGTTAAGCCGTTGGTTTCGGAATAGTGGTTTTTTTCGAGAATGAGTAATGTTGTTGGATTCGCACAGAAAATTGTCGTCGTTCGAATTGTTGACCAAAAAGGTGTGATACTCATTTTAATTTCATATCATTTTTTATTTGATGATTTAAATAGCAACCTCTTTTTAAAGGAAATATAAATCAATTGATTTACCTTTTTTAACCGCTGGATCTATATCCGTTATTCTTCAGATTTATATAATTGTATTTGACTTATTGATTACGCGTTTTTTCAATACGGGTATATTTATTTTTGTTAAGCCGTTGGTTTCAGAATAATGTTTTTTTAGAGAATGAGTAATGTTTTGGATTCTAGAGAAAATTGTCGTCGTTTGAATTGCTAAACAAAGGTTTGATACTCATTTGAATTTCGTATCATTTTTTCTTTTTGATAAACATATAGCAATGTTTAGATGATTTAAATAGCCAACCTCTATTTATTGGAAATATAAATCAATTGATTTATCTTTTAACCGCTTGATTTATATAATTGTATTTGACTAACTGGTTATGCGTTATTTTTTTTTGTCAATACAGAGGCATTTATTTTTCCTAAGCCATTGAATTCTAAACGTATTTGTCTTATCGCCCGCGCTTTCAGAAAAAATTACTCAGCGCCCTCTTTTTAAGTCAATTGTGAGAACGATATGGGAAAATAAATGTGTATTATTTTGTATCTACATATCTCTTGCAATAGGGGGCCTGATGGCCGAGTAGCTAGTGCTCTGGCGCTCGGTACCACAGGTTTCGGGTTCGAGTCCCAAGGATATTTGTGGTAGTTTGGAATCTACTTTAAACCGTAGGTCCCGGTCCAGTAGGACTGTAAGAGTGTTGGGCCTAGGGCTGATAACACTACTTTGTAAAAGAAAAACAACTCCTATCTTGAAATCTGCTTACTGGTAGATGGCCTTGGCCTACCTTTGGGCTGTCGCGCCACTAATGAAGATGATGTTTTGCAATATCGTACTATCAAATCTATTTTTGTGTGGGGGATAGAGATATAAATATATTGTTTTCAACACATTTTGAAAACATTTATGCTCTAAATAGGGACTTAAGACTTAAAGAAAATATGTAAATCGAAACTTCACGAGGTAGCATTACCTCACATCTACTAACATTCGGGGAAAGAGGATGATATAATATCAGGTAGGCCATCAGATAGATTTTTTTTTTTAAATTTGTGGGCTATTTTGCCATCTGTTGCTTTCATTTTTAATTCTTTTTCTTCTTTTTTGGCGTATTAGCCCCATGGTCGTCAGCCTATTAGCAGATTTCGAGACAGGAGATGTTTTCTTTTTACGGGGGTAGGGTTGTCAGCCCTATTCTCATAACACTCGACAATCATATTAGAATGGACCTATGGTTTAAAGTGGACTCCGAACCACTACAAACATCCATGGCACCGTCGGAACTCGAACCCGAAATCTGTGGCACCGAGCGCCAGATGTTTTCTTTTTGAATTATATTTTTGAATTAATTTTTATTGATAATATACATTTTGATGAAATTTTTTTTACGTACCGCACGAAAAAAGCACCCCTATAAAAACAGATTTGACTGTATATAAAGTTTGAAATTATAAAATAAGTTAATAAAATCAACCATAGCAACACATTACACACAGGTTTGGTTTTCGCTCTACGGTCATCTTGTGCACACTTTAGGCTAAACAGACCGGGACCTACAATTAAAACTGTAAAGGGGCAACTCAGCTCTAATCATAGTGATGTGGTGTAGTAGTAGTCATATTAGAAAGGGATCCACGGTTTAAAGTGGATTCCGAACCACTAACAAGCATCCATGTCACAGCCGGGAGTCGAACCAGAAACCTGTGGTACCGAGCGCCAGAGCGCTAGCCACTCGACCATTCAGGCCCCTCGAATCCCTAGGGTGGCATGGGTTTGTTGGTGGTTCGGAATCCACGTTAAACTGTAGGTCCCGATCAAATTTGTCCAAAGTGTGCCGAAAATTACTGTAGAGTGACAAACCAAACCAAACCAACCTAAAATATTCGTTTTTATTCCAGTATTAAAAAGCAATAATCGCGCGAGGAAACTCGTGGTGTTCTAAAAATGATACAGATGATCATACTGGGGATAAATCCGTAAAAGGGCTTAACTACAGAGATATTACTTGTTTAAACCAATAATTAATTTGCCATTTATTAGAAGATATGTTTTTATGCTATGGCAATTCAGTAATTTTTACTACAAAACTTTAATATCAAGGTCTTCATGAAATAAAAACTATGATGAAATGTATTTATTTATATCAATTTCAAATCCAATCGGGCATAAACATAGAATTTACTTTCATTTTGGAAATTATTAAATAATTGTGATAATTAAAATTGTCAAATTTACTACTTAATTTTTAATTCGTTAAAATTTAACTTGAAGAAAATTAGTAGTAGCGGCCTGATGGCCTGAGACCTCTGTTTCCTGTTGCTTTTTAAATATACACTTTTTCGATACGAGCATGTTTTTTTTTATTTTTAAAAAGTCATTAGATAGAATTTTAAGAAAAATATACATATATATATAATTTAGATTTGATGGCATTAAATGGTTAGTTGATTTAAGTATTTTAAAATAGTAAAATAAGAATTGAAAAAGGAAGACACGATTATATTGGAAACATTCCATTAAAGGGGTTAATATATCACCATATTTCCAGAAAAATATATTACTTTGTTACAATATCGATGTAATCAATTATATCTATCAACACAAATTGAAAAATAGAATGTGGGATAAATCCATTATCACGATGTACTATATCATGCTAACTTTACAATAACGCAAGGTAGCCCTAAATTCTTATTTTAGTTTAAATTTCAAAATTAAAAATTAATTAGAACTGAAATTAATTTTAAAATAGTGAACTAAGTATCGAAAATGTAAGACACAATTATATCGGGTTCACTTTGGAAATGCATCTTAACTCCGTGGGCCGCATATAAAATTATATATCCCCTATTAGATTTAGACCCACTATAGACATTTTTTGAGTGAAAAATTGAAACATAATGAGTTATTATTAGTGTGTTTACTATTATTCTTACATGTAAACATAGATAATATAATAATAATGATATTAAACGCACATTATAAAGAAATATGTAACACTAAACATGAAATATATAAATATAAACTAAATAAAAAATGAAATCATTAAAAAATATTTATTTTACTAGTGCGATATTTGTTTGTCCACTCTTTCACTTAGCTTTTTGCAAATCGATCTCCATTTGGGTATTTTCACATCGTAAAGTGTTGCAGGTTAGCGTCCGTTAGGTTTGAGCGTGTCTTATGTTTGGTCAATTTCATTTAGGTAAAAACAATTCACAGGTGTAAGTTGAACCATAAGCGCTAACTACTTGAACTAAGAGTTGGGTTTGCTCTGCTATCAACAATTAACTGTGTGCATCCATGGATGGTCACTGCTCCTGAGGTCAATTTAAGTGAAACATACAGCCTGTTATATTAGATGTTCCAAGATGCGCGAGCATCATGAGTTCGCAGAATATAATTATTCTGCGAATATAACTATTCGCAGAATAATTGCTTTATTCTGCGAACTCATAAATAAAAAGACAATATCTGTCATATATGCGCAAGAATATTATTTTAAAATCAAAGCTAATGGGGCTAATACGTCCATTAAAGGGGTTAGTACATGATCATTTTTTGCAAAAAAATATATACTACATTGTTACAATGTCGATGTAATCAATTATCCCTATTCAAAACGATATTGAAAAGTTGGATGTGAGAGAAAATCTATTATCGCGATGTACACAAGTTTAATAATATCATGAGTACACGTATATACATAATATACTATCATGAGTACCTGTACTCATGTTTTTATAATAACACAAAGTAGACCTAAATGCTTATTTTAGTTTAAATTTCAAAATTAAAAATTAATTAGAACTGAATAATTATTATAAGTATTGAATATATAAGACCTCATTATAGTGGGGATGATACGTTAAAGGGGTTAATACACCATCATATTCGTAGAAAAAATATACTACAGTGTTACAATGTCGATGTAGTTATCAATTATCTCTATTCAACACGACATTGAAAAGTAGAATGTGAGAAAAATCCATTATGTGTATATCTCTCGATTTGTATTCACTTCTGACTTGATGTGGCCTAATTATTTTTAATATGCTGTCCAGGTAGAAACTGGTGTCTATCGTAGGGTCAAAGTTACGAAACTCTTTGTCTCCTCGTGCTAATTGGTTTTTTCTGTCTCCCTAGATGTTGCCACTGAAGAAAGCGAAGGTCTGAAGAGGTCACACCCCCCTTCCTCCTGCCCCAGAGATGGAAGTGGTGCACCAAGTTCGCCTTCTCCTCCGGCGGAATGTTGCTCTTCGCCTCAGGCAGCCAGTAAGTGCTTTTTGCCACTCATGCGTTTAATTGCTTTCGTGGTTGCCACGCTCCAGTGAGCGTTGCTTTCTGTGTGTGTGTGGAGAATGTTTTGCCAATTTACTCTTCAATCTGGTATAATAATGACTATAATAAGTTCCAGAAGAGTGAGATCGGAGGAATAACGTGATGGAGTTACAAAGTCGATAACTTGAGGTTTTTAAACAAATATCCTTATTATTACGAGTTATTTCGAGTGACAAAATAACCTTGAACCTGTTGCATATGGACTGTTCAATGTTGATGATACTTAACTTGACAGGCCATTAAATTTCTATATGATGTGTTTCGCCTGGTGGGGTTGGTATACTTTCAAAGCACTAGCTGAATGGAAAGTTCCTAAATCAATACAAGAAATGAGCATGATAAATATACACAGTCCATTCACATTAATGTGACCACCACCTACTTTCGACGTCAACGTGAAATAACCAATCACAAAAGTGGAATGAGTGGTGTAATAATGTATTTCGAGGTGGCAGCACATTGCAGTGTAGTGTGTATAAATAATTCCACTTAATACTACTTAAATACCACTTAATACCACATTTCACACTCCATAAAGCCAGAATATACAAGAGTGTATATTCTGGCTTTTGACAGGTGGCCACATTAATGTAACTGGACTGTGTAATATACTTTCGAAGCACTAGCTGAATAGAAAGTTCCTAAACCATCACAAGAAATGAGCATGATAAATATGATGCACTTTCAAGGCACTAGCTGAATAGAAAGTTTCTAAACCATTACGAGAAATGATCATGATAAATATAATATACTTTCGACGCACTAGCTGAATAGAAAGTTCCTAAACCACTACAAGAAATGAGCATGATAAATATAATATACTTTCAAGCCACTAGCTGAATGGAAAGTTCCAAATCATCACAAGATACGAGCATGATAAATATAATATACTTTCAAGGCATTAGCTGAATAGAAAGTTTCTAAATCAATACAAGAAATGAGCATGATAAATATATAGGCAGTAAAGTCCCATTATTAGATAGCTATCAAAAGTCATTTACATCTTAGCATTTAATCCTCCAAAATTTACTAATTTCTTGAGAATTCTAACTATAAATAGCAGCAAGGAGTATGTCAGCATTGTCTCTAATAGAGGAAATACGAGGGTAAGGTGAAAAGTTCTCGGTCTGACACAGAGATGGCGCTCCAATCAACAAAAATTTATGTTTCCTGCCTTGGTGCACGTGTCATTAGTTCGTATGACAAGTTTCAACTTGTTTTTCTCAATTAGTTTGTTTACAAGAATTTTTGCATTAGACGTCTTGCGTGTTTTTCGTTAAAATGGATAAACTTGAATATCGTGCGGTCATGAAATTCTTCGATTTGGATGGATTAATCCCTAAGGAAATTCATCCGAAGTTGACAAAAGTTTACGGGGACTCTGCTCCTTTCATGTCAACTGTTAAAAAGTGGACAGCTGAATTTAAACGTGGTCGCACATCCCTCGAAGATGACATACGTGAAGGACGGCCAAAAAACTACAACCACATCGGAAATTATCTAAAATGTATGATATCGTGTTGGACGATAAGCGAATGAAAGTGAGTGAGATAGATGAGGCTGTGGGGATATCGGAAGAAAGGGTGCGAAACATCTTGCACGAAGAATTAGGGGACGCGAAAGCTCTGCGCAAGATGGATGCAAAAGCAAATGCGCAAACAATTTTCACAGCAATCTTTGGACCCATTGAATAGGATCCGACCGATTTTGTGCGGCGATTTGTTACCATGGATGAGACATGGGTCCACCACTACACGTCAGAAACAAAACAGCAGTCCAAGCAGTGGGTGGAAGCCGGTGGTTCAACGCCAAGGAAAGCGAAGTCGATTGCATCTGCCGGAAAGGTCATGGCCAGCGTGTTTTGGGATGCGAAAGGGATCCTGTTAATTGATTATCTTGCAAAATGCAAAAAAATTACAGGCGAATATTACTCCAACATTCTTGGCCAGCTGGATACCAAAATTCGCGAGAAGAGGCCTGGATTGAAGAAGAAAAAGTCATCTTTCACAAGGTCAACGCACCTGTGCACAAGGGTGCGTTGGCGATGGGAAAACTGCGGGATTTGGGGTTCGATTTGCTCGGCCATCCCCTATTCTCCTGATTTGGCCCCCTCAGACATTCATTTGTATCCAAATTTGAAGAAATGTGTTTCTGGGAAGTGCTTTGCCTCCAATGAAGAAGTTGAGAGGGCCGCAGATGAATATTTTCACAACCTTCCAGACTCTCACTTCCGGGAAGGAATACTGATGTTGGAGAAACATTGGACCAAGTGTGTCGAATTCAAGGGAGATTATGTAGAAAAATAAAATCATTTTTTAACTGAAAGTCGCAGTCTTCGTGGATATCTCCTCAAATATATATACATATATATATTAAGAAATTGAGTACTTGTTAAGGATATAGTCAGACATATGTGGCACAAAGAATTTTGAAAAAAAAAAAATTGCCTAAAAAGTTGTTCTGGATTTGTTTCGTCTAATTTTCATTTGATATTATGTGATTCAAAATCTTAATTATTAAAAATTCAAATTATTTATGGTGTAATTATAAAACCCCTCCGAAAGTACATTTCTTCTCTATTAAGTGACTCTGTTTGAACCCGTCTGATTTGGCAGCTTGCCAATTTTCCATACAATCGATGATGAAACTATATTAAGCCCATTGAACGGCGAAGAAGAATATTGTCAAAACTATACGTTGATATATTATTTAATAAGTAATATTTTTTCTGTTATTTTGATTTTGACTTTCTGTTCATGTCACGAAAAAAATTTCCTATGATTATAATTAAATAGAATTTGTAATTTATGCCCGGTTTTACAGTGCTTTTTAAATAATTTAAAATTTAAATTTACATGTCGTGACGATCTTATGAATGCAGGTCACATACAGTATTTTTTCATGCAACGATTGTTAAAGCGAACATTTATCTATTTGAATTTCATTAAGTAATTTAACTAAACAATTTTTTAAGGTTGGCAACATTTTATTAAATTTTTATTAAAAAAAACGCAAATTTTTTATTATGGATGTTTGCTTAAAAATAGTGATTTAGATTGTTTTATTTTTGCTTAATAAAAAATAAATAAGAAGAATTAAGTTAAATAACTATTAATAATTCATTAGATTATTCATAAGGACAATAAGAATTTAAAATTTTCTCTTTGTTCTAATATTTAGATGAATTAGTGCATGAAAATGAACTTAAATTGCATATGAGGATACAACTTTTTTTTGTTTGGAATTTAATTTATTAAAAATTTATCTGGGCCATTATCTCTTCATCGATATTGAAGTCTTAGCTTCAAAATTTAGCCTTCCTACTTTAATTTAGATTATGTTAATAGTTCAGAATAATATTTTAGTAGAAAATAAAATAGAAAAGATAAAATGTAGAATGAAAAAGCTAATTATTGAAAAAAAAAATTAAAGTTTTAATCTAAGTATGCAAAAAAAAAGTCCACAGAGAGATAAATTTAAAAATAACGGTGATGAATTTTCTACTAAGTTTTAAATATTTTCTAAAATACAGTAAAAAAAAAAAAAAGTTAACATTTTATAACGCATAAAAAAATTTAAGCTCCTTTATTTCGATTAAAAATTTAGAATTGAAATTTATAAAACCTTTTCATTGTCAAATAAAGTCATATGAATATTAAGAAAAAAATATTTATAATTAAATATTATTATTTTGAAAAATTTAAAATAATTGTTTAGTGTGATAATATTAGCAATTCGTTAGAGAAAAAAAAAAAATTAAAACACTTGTATAGTATGAAAACATTAGCAAATTGTTTGAAAAAAATTAATATACTTGTATAATTTAAAATCCTTGTAATAATTTAAAATACTTGTATGATAATATTAGCAAATCGTTTGAGAAAAAATTAATTATACAAGTATATTAAAATTTTTATATATTAATTATTACAATATAATTATTATTATTACAAGTGTTATTATTATAATATTAAAATTTGTAATAATTTAAAACTTTTTAGATTATACATCGTTTAAAACACTTGTAATAATTTAAAATGATAATATTAGCAAATGGTTTGAGAAAAATTAATGTACTTGTGAAATTTAAAACACTTGTAATAAATTAAAATACTTGTATGTTAATATTAGTAAATCGTTTGAAAAAATTAAAATACTTGTAATGATTTAAAACAGTTGTAATAATTTAAAAATATTTGTATGTATGATAATATTAGCAAATCGTTTGAAAAAAAATTAAAATACTTGTTTTATAGGATAATATTATTAAATCTTTTCAGAAAAATTAAAATATTTGTATAGCATCTAAAATACTTGTATAATTTAAAAATGATAATTAGCAAATGGTTTATGATAATATTAGCGAATCGTACTTTGCAATAAATTAAAATACTTGTATAAAAAAAGAATGATAATATTAGCGAATCGTACTTAGCAAAATAAATTAAAAAACAAAAAACTGATTTATTCGATGACGTAAACATTTCGAAAAATGTTGAATTCAGAATTATATTCAACCTTTTAATACATCTTTTTTGTTTCGCTTGCTTTTCGTTATGCTATAATAATACGCACTAAAATCGTTTTCATCGAATTTCGAACTTCATTTCATCACTCATCATGATTTAGTTATTATATTGATGGCATCAATTTGTTTCCTACGAATAATAGATTTTTTATCTCACTTTTATTAAATATTTCCTTTGTATTTTAATGCAATGCAAATGCATTATTTATGTAGCATAATAATAATAACAACAATAATAATAATCTTTAATTACTATCAAAATTAATCACAAAATTAATTTTTTATACTATCGTTAAGAATAATGCCAAACGTCGTTTCACTCTAAAACAATCGGCAGTGAAAATCAATTCGTAAATGATTCTAAGACAAAGACAAAATGATAACAATTTTTTACTCTAAAATATAATCAAAGAACACGAAATATAACGTGAGGCTCACTCATGATTCTTACAAGAATAAAAGGAAATGAATTTTAATTATTTTTAGTATCACGTTGAGAAAAAGAAAAGAAAGGTAACTAACCTTTGAGACATGAGTTTAGACTGTAGTACATCATGAGAAAAATTTCATTTTCTGCGGATTGTTAGACAGAAACAATGGAATATTCTAAAAGAAAGAGAAAGCTACTCGAGCAAAAATGCAAGCGGTTTGTAAGGGCATTGTGTTTTCCAAAATAGAAGCGAGAGTGGCAAATATTTGTTCTCGAATAATGTATGTCATGAAATTTATTCCAGGGAAAAACAAACACACTTCCAAGTTTCCTTTCATTGAAAAGACGGAAATAATATAATTAATTTCCATTTATATTTAGGGTTGAAGATTAAAAAAGAGTGTTAATGGAATTTTTTTTTTCATTTCCAATGAAAAGGCAAATACAAGTAAAAAAATTAACAAGGTAAAAAAAAAAAAAAATGCTAAAGAATAAATACCCAAAAATAGAAAGATGACCGAAGTCATTGCCTAATTAAGGGGATTTGTTTTACAAAACAATTTATGCATGTGTATGTATCTAAGGAAATTTTGCATTATAATGTATATAATTTAAGTGGGTGTATGAGCGTTATCTAGAGTACACTAAATTTGAAACAACTCGTTATTCTATTTCATACAGGTTCTAAATTGCACAAACCTAATTTTTATGTGGATACCATTTATCTAATTTTGTATCTAGCATATTATCTCATATGTAATATCTTCATGCCTTTTTTATTTCCCTTGTCCATAATTTTGCAGCAATTGCTACTAATGTCTATTTATTTATTAGCTATTACACTTTTTCTAATTTCTGTAATGATTTTGCTTTGATGAATATTCCTTCTGCTGTTTGATTTATATATTCTCCTATGTAGTGTTTATTGTATTGCATTGCTTAAAATTTTTTTCCAATATTTTACCTAATGTATTTATATATTTTCGCATTTCATATTTCATCCTTTTTTTCAATTTTAAAAATTTTTGATATTCTGTTCTGCTTTTGTAAGAATTTTCCTCATTACTCAACTTCTGTACCTCCAAAAGTGAATTATGCAAAATTTTTCCGCCCACCATCTTGCGTCCATTCATTTCACACACTCATCATTCCCAAACTGAATAGAGACAACTCAGCTCTAGGCACAGTGATGTGTGTGGTGTAGAAGTCATTGCCTTAAGAGTTTTCTCGCACGCCAATAAAAGCACTGTCTCCGAGTCGCCGTCAAGTACCGCACATCGTTGGAGGTGGTCTATGTTCATTGGGTCTGTTGAACCACATAGGGGCAGCCAGGGTTCGAAAAGAGTCTACTGATGCGGTTAGAACAGTCAGTTTGCGCAGTCATGGCCAGTTAGGAAACAGAACTGGGCGACAGTATGTCGTCGCGGATTTCTGGGTATTGTTAAAAGAACTTCAGCTTTCCAAGTCTTTGACTTATTCCCATCTTGCGTTTGTAACTTGAGGCTTTTAGTCATCTATTTGTTTGATATATAATTTTATAGAATTATTTATATATGACAAAGATCTCATTTGAAGTAGTCTTGAGCCTCTTTTTGCTAGACAATCGGCCTGCTCGTTCCCAAAAATGCCACAGTGACCAGGTATCCACTGAAGTACCACACGTTTCAACGTAGACATACCTTCTCGTTGGTATACCTTGGGCAACGTTTTTGTAACGGCAAAGCGGTCTGAGCATCTGGTTCTTTTTTTCAGCATGTCTTCTCGTCGTTGTCAGTTTTCGTCGCCATTTTTTTTCGCCAAGTCTCGGAGGTTAGCCTTAGTTCTACGATTGAACACTGGTGGTTTGTCTCAACCAAAAAAGAATTGACCAAATTCACACGCTTTCTGAACAAAATATTGTTAATGGAATATTAAATTATTATGTTTTTATGTCAATGTATTTTAAAACACATTATATAAATTTATGTATATAATATACATTTATTATATCCGACACCGAACACTATGTATTTCTTGAACCGAACCGAACACTATGTGTAAAAAATTAAACTTTTTATTTATTTCAAATCAATAACTATCAAATCAATTTTAATAATTTTGTGTAATAATTTTCCATACTTTCATTTATCTATTCCATATTTTAAGTTCAGCTTTTCGTACATGTTAAATGTTATTAAATTGGAAATAATCTGAAGAGATAGAATTGTGATGTTTTATTTATATTTTTCCTAATTAAATATATATTTTTTCCTACATCAAACTATAGCGATATCCACCATAAGAACTCTAGCAGCCCAATAAAATTTAACCTTGCTAAAGTTGTCAGAAATAAAAGTCCTAAAATCGAGTGCTGTCAAACGTTAAAAAAAGTCCATGGCTTCACATGACGAGCACAGAGGATAGGCATCATGAGTAGCTACACCAATGCGGTGCAAGTGTTTATTAAAAAAATCATGTCCTGCTGAGAATCGGAAATTCGCTGTAAAAACTGCGCGAGGAAAATCCATTGATATGGGTGATAATAAAAGTATATTCCAAGTTTTATCAGTTGAAAGGAGTTTGTAAGTTTGTTTTAAAGGTCTGTCTGTTTTCTTCTTTACCTCGGAACTAAATTGATGAAAGCATAAAGGAAATTGTGGCTGTGGTAACTTACAACCACTTTTGGCCAAGAGGTCGGCCTTTTCACTTCTAGGCACCCCACAATGGTTGGGAATCCACTGAAAAACAATCTCCCAGCCAGAAGCAATTGCATTGGAAAGATATATCTTAGCCTCTTCAACAAGGTCCTAATTAAATATTAAAATATTGCTGTGCCCTTATGTTACATATCGAATATAAGTAAAAGTTTCAATACAATAAAATTTTTCTGCAAAGTTTTTGTGTATTTTGCGAGTTTTTAGTTGATAGCGTTTTTCATGAACTTTATATAATGTTTAAATTATTAGTTTTAAGTTTATTTACCTTTCTCCATATTTTTAATACAAAAATTAATCATCAAATTATTTAAAAAGAGCCGTACCAATTGTTAAGTGTTGTTGAAGTGTTTTCTATTTTTCAGGTGATTCTGGCACTCGAGCTATTATGGCCTGTGATTATATTTTTGGTCGTGATGGCAGCAAGAAATTCAATCCCACCAGTTGCTCAACCTACATGTAAGAAACCTTTCGTATATAAAAAAAAATTTTTTTCTTTTTCAAAGGTTAATTTTTCACTATAAAATTCCTATTAATGTTATTCAAAGTAAATCCGCATAGGGAATTGTTCAAATAATATGAATCAAAATACAAAACTATTCAAATAATACAAACAGAAAAAAGAACCATTCAAATAACATTCTTGTAGGATGGACCCATCTAAATCGAACCTATTGGAAAGTTGGTGGCAGCTTTATCACTTTTTTTTCACTATTTGGAATATTTGATTCTACAAGGCATTAAATCTGTCTTTGGAATATTTGCAATATAAAATTGATTTTATTTAGTTTTGTAAGATTGATTAAGATTAAACTTATTTGAGCAAGGAGTCTTATCAACACAAAACTTATAAATAAACAGTTAATGTGTCTTATAAGATATTCTTATAAGATTGTCTTTGTTGTTTTCTTTCAAAATAATCTCTTTTGGAATATTGGAACGATAAGATGGTTAGCAATATAAAATTGATTCCTTTATTCTGAATGACAAATAAATAAGATGGGAGTCTATATAAGATGGAACTTATAAAGGAGTCTTATAAGATTGGAACAAGGAATTTTATAAGATGGAGTCAAGATGGAACAAGGAGTCTTATAAGATGGAACAAGGAATCTTATAAGATAGTTTTTATAAGATTGAGCAAGGAATCTTATAAGATGGAACAAGGAGTCTTTGCTTCATCTTATTCATCTTGATTATCTTATTAAATTCATGAAAATAGAGATTATTCAAGCAGACCAAAATGTTATATTCACCGATGCTCAATGATCGCATTATTGAGCAGTTTTCTTTGAAAATAATGTATAAGTCCATTTTATATCATATGGAGTTATTTAAGGGTTTGTATTGAATGGCTTGAAAATATTGGTATATGTTAATGCGCTCATTTTATGTTATTTTTTTAAATATTAAAATGATTTTATGTTTATAATATGATAGTGTTTAAAAAGATTGGTTAAAAGAAATTTATACGTTTGATGACCTCAGATGGACTTTCATCACTTTCGAAGTCAACAAAATGTACAAAATTCATACATTTATGAAATATTAAATATGGGATTTCAATTGAATCGAATCAATTTTTGTATGAAAATTTTGTTAAATATGCCAAAAAATAAAATAAAAATGGTTTTATTTCAATATTTTTTCAGGTAATGCCATTTTAATCAATCAATTAATTAATTTAATTTTTTTTATACGTTTTATACTCTAAAATAAACAGGGAAAGTGTCAAAATTCCAGTGAACGAACGAAAGTTTTTAGATCATTAACAGTGTTGCCACACATCTAAAATGAAGTAGAGAAATTATGCAGTATAATTTTTGAACTAAATATTATTATTATATTATATACTTATACCACTTTCAAAGTAATTATATTTGTAATTTCATTCACTACGTAAATCTCTATTGACGAAATGATGAAAATTTTGTAGGATTTTTTTTTAATTTATTTATTTAATTTTGACATATTTAATAAAAATGTCATTAAAAAATTAGTTTGATTCAATTGAAATCCTTTTATTTAATATTTCATAAATGTATGATTTTCACACTTTGTTGAAGTGTAAGGTTGAGGTAATTCGAATATAATCTGCATAAATTTACTTATAGATGTGAGATTCTAGCGTCGTGTTGCTTAAAATGTTATTTAATTGCTTATAGGTCTATAAAAATTACATTAAAGACATTGAATTTCAATTTAAAAAAACCGTTCAGAACATTATTTTAGTTTCTTATAAAATTAATGGATAAAAATAATTACTCATTTTAAATCACAAAGGTGAAAAAAAAATTAATATGACAGAAGAAAAAATAAAATTTAAAAATAAAAATCATCTTACTTACAATAGGAAAAATGTCTTTAAGTAGAATATATTTGTTTTTGCGTCTAAATCTCGAATTGTAGACACATCCGAGCAGTCTGATTGGATAAGCTAGTGTGAAGGTAATAAAATTGGGAAATAGTACTTGGGTAGATTTCGAGAAAGGGTTGTCATGGCGACGAAATAATCAACAAAATTATTGATGCCTTGAAAGACTGATCTAATAAACGCGAAGAAAATTAAAAAAAAAAAAAAAAAAAAAAATGGTAGATCTACATTAAGTTTAAAAGATAAATTTCTTAGAAACATTTTTTATTTTGCTAATTTATGTGGAACTTAAGCTCCTTTAACCTTAGGGGCCTGATGGCCAATTGGCTAGTGCTCTGGTACACAGTTCAGGTTCAAATCCTAGCGGTGGCACGGATGTTTGTTAGTGGTTCGGATTCCACGTTAAACTGCATTTTTTTCTAATGCTGCTGGCAAACACTTAGACAGTTGTATTTTTATTTTATGTTTTTTAAGGCAAGCATTACACCGACGTTACTCACCTAGCACTACCCAGGAGGTCCGTGTAGCTTGAAGATAAGCTACGGACACGGAGTAACACTACCCCGCAACTCTACGATCCTGTTAGACAGGGACCTAAGGGTTTAAAGTGGATTAAGAACCATTACAAATTTCCATGGCACCACCGGGACACGAACCCATAACATATGATATCGAGCGATAGAGCACTAACCACTCTGCCATCAGGCCCCGTTAAACTGTAGTTCCCGGACTAATTAACCCAAAGTGTGCAAAAAATGACCGTAGAGCGACAAATCAAATCAAATCAAATCAAACCAAACCTTTAATCTTATTCACTATCTACTACTGATTTATTTACTGTCTATGTATGATCTACATTTTGTTTGAATGTAAATTGCTTCATTTTAAAATTACATAACAGTATTATCTACCTAAACTTAGAAGTTAAAGTTAGTGGCTGAATGATAACATGCCTAAATGGAATACAAAATGATTGTGATTAGAATCTATTAGTAGCTTCCATAGTAGTTACTGCTTTCAAAAACAAGCAGTTGAGATTGCTATTATCACATTGCGATAAAGATTCTCGCCTCGATAATTCAGGCTGCCTGAGGGAATTTATAGGATTTCTCTCCTACAACATATTAATAGGAGGCATTTACCCTTAAAAATTCTTTTTAAAGACAGTGGTCTCCTCTCATCACCCATCAGTGAGCTGTTCATGACCTATACTAACGGAAGAGCACCAATGCTCAATTATTATAAACCAGACATTATTCTTATAGAATATTCCAATGTAATGCTTTCATGACTGTACACAAAATTAACATAGGAGAGCATGTCATACAACAGTTAAGTAAAAAAAATCTCTTGTTTTCAAGCAATAAATAACTGGAAACAATTTCTATAAAAGATTCAACCCCCAAAAAAAAATAAATAAATAAACGAAGAAATAACGAAATAACGAATAAATATAACGAATAATAAAAATAACGAAATGACATAAACGAAGTCATTTCATGCCCGAATTGTTATTATTTGTCGTGACACTATTGCGAGTTTCTTTATTTCTTTTCGTTTCCAAGTTTTAACATGCTAAGAGTGTTTTCTGTCTGTAATAAGTTCTAACATAATTTCCTGCACGTTTAGGTTACTACAAGCCTTGGGCTCTACCTTCAGCGGGAGTCGTACCGTTCGTGCAATCCATGATCTGCAACATAGACGATTGCCAAAACAGAACGGAATACGAAGACATACCGTCCTACAGCGGGTCAAGGTTAGTAGGTCAAGGTCAACATCAGCCAACAAAAGATGATTGCTGTTTCATTTTAAACATTTTAAATTGGAAATAAATATGTAAAATTGTATAATAAATTTTGTTTAAGTCCGCAGACTTCCAAAAAGACCTATATATACACCCAGAACCTCTGTAAGTCGAACTTCAAGGAGACGCCAAATAATTCGATTTGTAGAATTTTCGACTTACGCGGATTTTTGTATCGACTTAACCGTTATATTACGCAATATTGCAACTTAATATATTGCAACTTAACAATTATATTATGTACTACAATAAAAAATCAAAATAATTCCGAAACAACCTTAAAGGTATCGAGTTGTAAAATCAAACATTGCTAATGTTCGAAATACAGAGGTCCAATTTTTTTTTTTTCGAATTACGAAGGAAAATATGTACCAAAATGTCTTGTGAAGATTGACTAATTATTTTAACATATAAAGAGTTAAAATTTGTCTTGGAGGTTTTCGACTTATCGAGGTTCTACTGTATGTATGTATGTATGTTTATATATACATAAACATTTGATTATATTCGCTGTAATTATTAAGTAATAGAAAAGTGTTAGTCAAAAATTTTTATTTTTCGATTTGTTAATGTTCTTGACTGAAATTTTTTGATAAATATATGTTGATTTTCTGTCAATGATCAAAACGTTATCACTTCTCCAGAGATGTGACATTAAAAAACTCTATAGAATTTCTGGTAAATACGATACTAATAATCGAAATATAAATTAATATTAAAACAAATCTGTTTCAAAAAACTGTAAGAAAAACAAAATGAAATATCTCAAAAAACTATGTATAGAATAACAATTCAACTTCAAAAACTGATTTAAATGTGTTCATTAAGTTGTCAGAATTATTTGCTTTATTTTGTTTCGTAATGAAATGTATGTTACGTTTTTCTTTTCATGCCAGCGTGCGAGAACTGGTGTCGAACACGATGCCCTGATCATGGACAGGAGCATAACCGAGCTGGTCTCCGCCCTCCCTAAAGGCATGCGTCTCATGAGAGTCGCCGTGGACGCCCTGTCTGGTCCAGATCTGTCCGTCCTCTTAGGTGAGCCACTTCCTGCTGATTTCCCTCTAAGAATTACCAGTTCTTTATCGACATAGAATATATATATATATATATATATATATATATATATATATATATATATATATATATATATATATATATATAATATATATGTTTACTTTTAAGAGTTTAATTAGTGAACGGAAATGTGGGACACTTGATGTCCCACATCTTACTTGCCTCAAGTAAGATACTGCAAAAACTACTAGTTTAATATCCATAAAAGCTACTTACGTAAAATTGCCGTAAAATCCACAAAAGCTGCTTACGTAAATTCCACAAAAAAGTTACGTAAAATCTGCAAAAACTACTAATTTAATATCCACAAAAACTACTTACGTAAAATCTACAAAAGCTACTTACTTAAAATCTACAAAAACTACTCACGTAAATTCCACAAAAACTACTTACGTAAAATCCACAAAACTACTAATTTAATATCCACAAAAAAACTCTACAAAAGCTTACTTAAAATCTACAAAAGCTACTTACTTAAAATCTACAAAAACTACTCACGTAAATTCACAAAAACTACTTACGTAAATTCCACAACTACTACTTACGTAAATTACACAAAAACTACTCACGTAAAATCTATAAAAACTACTAATTTAATAACTACAAAAGCTATTTATTTAATATTCTCATTAGCTTTTTCTTCACAAATGAAATAATAATAATAATAATGGCTACAGTATTATTTTTTATTGATAATAGTCACATTCGTTGTGCAACAGAAATGCGCTTTAAATTTATTGTGATAAATCGGTCTATGGGAAAGAAAGTTTTTGGTAGCCATAACTTCTGGCTTGTATAAGCGAAAGAAGTTCTTTGTATTTGAATTAGAAGATTATGAATCATTTATTGCATGAGTTAAACTAATAATAAATTATTTGCATACAATATAATCGAAAATACATTTTTAATTGTATATATTTTTTGTAAAGAAAAATAAGTGATAATTGTAATGCTATTTCTTTACGAAAATAGTGGGGCCTGATGGCCGAATTAAGCTTTCTGGCTCTCAGTGCGACAGGTTTCGAGTCGAGTCCGAGTCCCGGCGATGCAATAAAGGTTATAGTGATTCGGAATCCACTTTAGACAGTAGATCCCGAGGACAACACTACCCCTTAAAAAGAAACCATCTCCTGTCTCGAAATCTGCCTTTAGGCAGATGGCACTGGTCCACCATGGGATGTAGTGTCGGTTTGATTTGGTTGTCGCTCTATGGTTCTCTTATGCACACGAGGGCTAAACAGACCGAGATCTACAGTTTAAAATGTAGTCAGGAAATTAATTATATCATCAGTGGCACAACAGCCCAATGGTGGCAGATTTTTAGACGGTAGATGATTCTTTTACGGGATAGAGTTGTCAGCCCATATTAAACCGGAATATACGGTTTAAAGTGGGTTTCGAACCACTATAAACATCCAGGGCACCATGGAGACTCGAACCCGAAACCTGTGGCACCGATCGTCAGAGCGCTAGTCAGTCGGCCATCAGGTCCCAGTTATTTACTTATTTTATGAAAATAAGAGACTTATTATGGTTTTAGTTTTTAAATTTAATAAAAGTTCCGTTTTCAAAGAAATGCATGTCGGAAGTTCGAAATATTTTCTGTTATTAAATTTTTATGTAATTTTACAATATGTTTTTCAAAAATCACAAATAATAGAAATTTATACATTTGATATTTTCATGTATATATTGCTCACTCAATTTGAATTTCAATATTAAAAAATTTTTTTAGCAAATTTATTTAAATACACAGTCGTGAAGTTTACCATTAAATTATATTAAGATGCCCCAAGCAATAAAGTAAATACTGTTCTTAATAATCTTTTAAATGTTACAAAAATTAAATGTCTTTGGACTCAGTATTAACATTAATGGATGTAAAATTTTCCTATACATATCTATGTAGTATTTTCTTAATAAATTGTAAAACCATGCTTTGTAAACAGAATTTGGAAAAAAAAATAATTTGTTACTAAAGTTTAATTCATTAAATACTTTTTCATAAAACAAGATTAATAATCGGGATATTTTAAAAATTTATGCTAATCAACTTAAGTATTTTTTCGTCTTAAAATTTAATATCTTTTATAAACATAACTTACACATCAAAAATTATTCAATTCCTACTATTAGTTCACACTCTTCCTATATATATCTTGTTCAAATTTTCAATAGTTCATGAAATACTTTTTATTCATCCACTCACGTTCAAATACATTTTTTTAAACTTGTAGTGGAGGATACTTGATGTTTATACAGTTTTTTTCAAATATTAATTCATTAATTAGTTTAATTAATTAATTATATTTTTTATATGGGAGAAAAAAAATATTTAGGAGATATAAGATATTTAGCAGGATATAAATTTAGTAACAAATACCGTCAGTGGCGAAGCATGTAGATCGCTGGAAAAAAAATTTCTTTTTCAGATTCTTTTTTATTCTGGGTTCTAGTTTGAGTCAAGGAGGGAACAAAATAGAAAATGAAGCATGTGAATAAATGAATTATTAATTAATGAGAAAGATGGAAAGTGTGTATGTGAGAGAGAGAGAGAGAGAATTTTTTCTAATTTAAAAAATGAATGAAATTTATTTAAAAAGGACTTTCTGCATTATAGTGAAAAAAAAGTAGGAATTGACTGTAAAATTTTTTTTATATTACTTGTTTTGTACATTATTTATAAATTTTACAATAATATAACCAACCTTCGAAATTAGTGAATTCTTTGAGCATTAACAGGAACCATTCTTCTATATTTTCAGATGACGGTTTTCCTGTGAGAGATCTCTTAAAAGATACCAATCAGACAAAAGAACTACTCAACTCCATAAATATGACGTCTGAAGAAATCGATCTTACTTTGGATTCTTCCATACAGTTGCCACAGGTAGTTTATCTGAATAATTATTTAAATCGTTTACCATAAAAAATTTCTTCCATCAAATCAAAAGAACTTTTATTTATGTTTTTAAATTATGAAATTGTTTATAGTTAATAAATTAACTTAAATGATTTAATTTATGAATTCAATTCTCAATTGTGGATATCTACTAGTATCTTTACTATATATATATATATATATATATATGTATAATTCTTCTGTACGTGTGTTTGTCACTGAACTCCTCTAAACGGCTGAACCGATTTGGATGAAATTTTTTGTGTGTGTTTGAGTGGGTCTTTGGATGGTTTACATTTCCATTGGACCCAATAGGTGGCGCTGCTATCTATATAATTCTTCTGTACGTGTGTTCGTCGCTGAACTCCTTCGAAGCGGTTTGACCGATTTTGATGAAGTTTTTGTGTATGTTTGACAAAACATGGAAAATGTTTTTATGCTATCCCCTTTGTAGTAAGTCGTCACCAGATGCTGCTGTAGTATATCAACATCTATATCGTTCAACCAATTGCGTCCAAAATTGGTAATAATATGTATGCGAGTATGAAAAATAGGTTGGCGTTATCCACTTTATTGTTACTTGCCCCAGATGGCGCTGCAGCATTTCATCTTATATACCGTTCAAACGATATGCATGAAAATTAGTATGCACATATATTGGAACATGGAGAATACTCGTATATTCGCGATATGCATTTTTCTAGAATGCATTTTTTGGCAGGACACCATATGCCGGGTTCTGTTAATAAGTTACAAAAAAATTAATGGCGAATAAATATTCTTTCGTATTTAATTTATTCTTTCTTTCGAATTTTTGAATATGGCATTCAAATCAAAACCTAAGAACATTTTCATTGTAAAAAATCTTCTTAATTTATTTTATATTTAAATATGAAACAATAAATTTTAAAGATATATACATATATATATATTATTCAAATACTTTTAATGTACATCAATGATATGAAGATGCTTATGGAATACAGCGAACAATTTGCGAGATTAGCAAATATATTGTTACATTCTGAGAGGATTTTCAGGAGTAACTATTCTGCATTTGCCTGACATATGGGAGCTAATTCAAAGAATGTTCATCAAACTACCAATACAAAACTTTTATATGTACTGTCCCAATATCAATCCAGCCTTCTCATATCTGAAATCAGCGATTGTAATCCTCACAATAGCTTTCATGCACCATAGCCTGCATCTTATGTATATTTTACGTTTATGCTTCACTTATATACGTCACAAACAGCCAACCGATGGGTGATAAGGGAAGGACATTGCTTTCCGGAATATTTTTAGGAATAACTGCCCTACATTTACATTCATTCTGGAGAAAACTCCAACCAGCATGCTTTAGCCAGCATTGTCACTACCATTGTTGAAGCTCCTAGTTGGTGTCCGTTTGCAATTTCAAATTTGAGGCCTATCATCTATTAGATTTACAAATTATCAGTAAAATATAGCAATTTAGAGTGCAGGCGTACGTTCACCAAACTGAACGTATTCCACAGAGGACGTACATCAAATTGGACGTATTCAAAAGCGGACAAATATCAAGTCCAACTTATTCCAAAGTGGAAGTATACCAAACTGGATGAATTTCAAAGAAGTATATAGAGTTAAAAGTGAAGGCGGACGTTCGCCAAGTAGACGTATTTCAAAGAGGTTGCACATTAAGTTGGACGTATTCCAAAGCGAAAGTACACCAAACTGAATGTATTCCATAGACGTATATAAAGTCGGACTTATTCCATCTAATTTCATTCAAAATTTGTCACCTTTTTCATTTAACGTAACTTTAAAATTAGTTAAATGTCGCTTGCCATAATTTTAGATATCCTGTGAAAAAAATGTAATTTATTATTTTCGTAAAACGTGTAACAGCATAAGAGAACAGTGAATTTTGCTACAAACAGATAAAAATAAAGCTGAATTTTTCTATAAAAAAAAATAGACTTGTTTATCGTTAAATTGCATCATCAAGTTGTTAGTTAATTTATACTGATTGAAATTTGATTAAGTTATTGCATTGGTAAATGCAATAAATCTGCATTACTTATGTTTCATAATAACTGCGTAATAAAAAAGAAGATTTCACAAGATTTCATCATTCTGTTTTAATCCTTTCATAGAATTACATAAATAGATCTTCAATGTACGAACACTTCATCAGAGAATTTATTGCTCTCTCAAACACTTGCGCTTGGTATAAACATTTACCACACAGGCATTTTTTTTATATTTATTTAGAACAGAAAAAAAAAACTTCACGTGAAATAGAAGAAAGGAAGTTAAACGATGTAAGTGACTCGTATGAGTAACGCAAAAAATTAAACATTTTAATGCAGTATTTTGAAAAAAGAATTCACATTTTACAATGTTGTTGTTGTTCTAATGCAGCTGGCAACGGTTTACAGATACAGTTAATCTTTATGCCATAAGCAAGGGCTGCACCCCTGTTACTCATTTAGCATTACCCAGGCAGTGGCACGTGTAACTAAGCAAGGGCTGAAGATATGCTATAGATGCAAGTAACACTATTTCCACAACGCTCTACGATCCTATTAGTCTGAGACCTACGGTTAAAGTGGATTCGAACCACTACAAACTGCCATGGCACTGTCCGGATTCGAATCCGAAACCACATTTTACAATGTATTGGTAGTAAATTGAATATATGCAAATTGTTTAAAAAAATTAGAAAATTTTAGGGGCCTAAATTTACCCCATGCTAGTGTTGTACTAGAATAAAATGATATGCGCTTGCTTGATAAGCTTAATAATAAAAATTATCAAATGATTAAGTAGTGCGGGTATGAATAGACCGCGGGGCGCATGTGGTCCGACATTGCTTTTCCTGTGACTCATTTCGTCAATTGTGTATCATATTATTAAAATTGAATTTTTTTTTATTTTGATGCAAAATCAAAACGTATAATAAGGTCCAGTTGTAATTTAATTAAAAAATATTACAATTTAAACATTCGAAAAATACTTTGTTCAATTGTTTATATATATATATAACATATAAAGGGTGTGGTTTCTGGGGATAATTTAAAACCAAATGACCAACCGGGTGTTCCTGTTTTAGCCATTTTTTAATTACACACTGTCATTTACAGCAATTACTAATTATGGTTTATATAAATATTTGTCGCCGTTTCAATTCTCTCGCTGCTTCACGGAGCTATCCAGCTCTTGTCTACCTCCAACCTTGCTCTGAGGGGCCCTGTACCCTTCTCCTGAGGTCAAAGTTCAGAGTTCATTACTCTTACACATGGGGAAAACTCTTTCAAGACATGCTGCTCAGTGATTGCTAATTAGTTGATTGCTGATTGTTTATATAAACAAACATGATATTTACATTTATAACATAATGATATTTACAAACATATATGATATTTATATATAAATATATATTTATTATCGAAAACATGTTGTCTTTTAAAATCGCGTCCAACATAATAGATGCGATTATTTCTAAATAATACACATTAACAGACTATTATTTCTAAATAATGCACATTAATAGACATAATAGATGCTATTATTTCTAAATAATAATCGCGTCTATTATGTTGGACGCGATTTTAAAAGACAACATGTTTTCGACAATAAATATATGTTTATATACAAATATTATCATCATCATCATTGGCGCAACAGCCCAGTGCGGGCCAAGGCCGTCTACCTACTGGTAGATTTCGAAATGAGACTTCTTTTACGGGGTAGGGTTGTCAGCTATACGCCCAACGCTCAACAGTCATATGAGACCAGGACCTACAGCTTAAAGTGGATTCCGAACCATTCAAACATTCATGTCACAGCCGGGACTCGAACCCGAAACCTGTGGTACCGAGCCCAGAGAGCTAGCCACTTCATTCAGGCCCCATATAAATATCATATATATGCTGTATAAAACATTAGCCTAAAAACATTAATTAATAATCTGTTATGAATTTGGTTACTCCAAAAATCAAACCAAATACAAAAACAAAATTTTTTTGAAATTATTGTAATATCCCGCTTGAAATTCTTAATATAATTTTTTAATATATTAAAGGATTAATTTATATTATATACAAAAAAGTGAAATATATATGTATGTATGTATGCGTTAGATACATTTTTGTGCGGCCAGTGTTCAAGTTTCATTAATCATGCGCAGTCTGAAACCTCCACAAGTCCTTGTATCCCTGAGTTAGTATACTGGTAAAGGCAATTTCTCATCATGTATGTGTTGTTAGTTGCTATTGTTGTGTCTAATCCTCAGTGTCCTGCAATGCGGAATGGACATCCCATGAGTCTACTCATGGATGGAGAGAAAGGGAGAGACAGCTTCTGTTGTGATGGAGCACCCGTATGTCGGAGTCTGATTTAGCTCTGTGTCGATGAAGAAGGAAGGCAGTGCTTTCCGGAAGGACTACCCTGCATTTGCGTATCGTCTGGAGAAAACCCGGAAAACTTCCACCAGGTAGTCTGATTCACGAGGCAACATGCTGAACAGCAGAAGCACCATCGAGTCTCTTCGTTTTTGAAACAGTGTCTACAGCAAAGGCGCCAGCGGATTAAACCTCCGCCCTAATGACCAGCGACGCATGTTGCCACCGAGTCACGAGTCGAACGGATCAAATGCTTTTCCATTTGATGGAAATGAATAAAATTTAATTTTTGTACTTTTAATCAAGGGAAAAAAAAAATGAAAACGCCTTCGAGTCTTCTGGATTTTTGAAACAATGTCTGCAGCAAAGCCGCCAGAGGATTGAACCTCAGTTCTGATTGATGGAATTTTTTTAATAGAGTATAGTGGTGTAGAGTGTTATAAGAATCACTGCAGTTATTTAGTTTAAACAAGTAAAGTTTATTACATTTAACATAAAGGATAAAAACAGTTACAAACCACATATTGGGTTTAAAATATATATATCAACAAGCCAGCCGCCCATCAAGCTAAACAATATTTGATGTGATTATCAATTTATACATCCGTGCCCGACGTCATGATCAATTATATGCCTTCAGCATATGACCTCGGATCGGATGTAAAACGAAAGTGAAATATTTGCATGATTTAATTTCATTTGGGGGGTGCCGAGTAGCTAGCGCTCTGCCGCTCGGTACCACAGGTTTCGGGTTCGAGTCCCGGCGGTGCCATGGTTGTTTGTTGTGGTTCGGAATCCACTTTAAAAAGTAGCTCCCGATCTAATAGGATCGTAGAGCGTTGAGGGGCATTGTTACACGCGCCCCCTGGGTAATGCAAAGTGAGTACGTCTATGCAGCACTTGCCTTAAGGCGTCCAAGACCAAGCTATCTAAGTGTTTGCCAGCTGCATTGGAACAAAAAAAAAAAAAAAAAAATTTAATTTGGCAACACTAATGCTCACCAGCGGCGCACGTTACAGCTGAGTTACTAGTCGGGCGTATGGAATATAGTGAATACATCAGGATTCATCATCATCAAGACAAAAAAAAAAAAAAAAAAAAAAAAGATTTCATTCACGTTTCATTATTCTTCATCTTCCTTTCGCAGATTCTCTTGATATCCTCATTACGTCATTTTACAAAACGTTTTTTAATGATCATCGAAAAAAATATTCTATTAAATATATAAAAAAAGTGAAGAAAATGGATAGGAAAAAAAAAAAAAGGAAGTAAATAGAAAATATTATTGAGATTCCATCACATTATATTTTTTTTCTTCCGTCACCACAGCGAATCAGAATTAGAGCGTAGGTGGTCCTCTAAATCTGGGTGAGCAGAATCAAGGCTATAGGAACTAAACGAGAGCGTTCAAGTTCGATCGACCTCGTACTTGGCTCTCGAAGACGTCAAGTACAAGGCCTTTTTTTTCGTCTAAAAAAAAAAGAGGTTTTCGTGTTATCGCACATTTTTAGACGAAGTTCATTACTTTTTTTTTTTTGAACTTCGGTTTGAAAGTTTATTCACTTATGGCGCTCCAAGATAAAAGACAGATTGTATTAGATTATTCATGCATGGAAATACACACATTCGGTTTCTATTTCGTTGTTGATTTAATTGGAACAACTGTGGCAAAAGGTTGTTTTTCTTTGCGGTTGTGAATGATGAGCGTTGGGTTTTTTTTTTAACGAGGAAGTTCTGTGCAATTACAAAACAATTATTTTTTAATGATGCTATTAATGGAAGGATGCACACGCACAGATCGTGGCACGCCTCATTAAATATCTATTTTACTTAAAAATTTAATTTGATCATCCTTAAAAAAAAAAAAAAAAAAAATTAAATTAAATTTGGAAGACTGATATAAAAGGAAACATGATTCAGCTTTAGTTCAATTAAAAAATAAGCTTTTTAAAGATTGCCCGACGAAGATTGCTAATAAGTCATCGGCAGGATGGCCTTCAAAAGAGCGCTGCGATTCACGTTGAATCTCTTCAATAGACTCAAAACGGTGTCCCCGGAGTGGTCTTTTGAGTTTAGGGAATAGCCAGAAGTCGCACGGTGTGAATACGGTGGGTTACGACATGAATACGATATGGGTGGTCACGGTATGAATACGGTATGGGTTTACTTTTGACGAAAAAGTCATGAAGAATCAATGCAGTGTGAGCTGGCGCCTTTAGTGTTTTCGGTACCAATCGAGATTGGACGCATTTGAGGCCCAAAATGGAATTGACCGATCCTTTTGAAATCCCAACATCATCAGCAAGGTTAACTAATTGTAAATCGACGGTTTGCAAGCACCCAATCTTTAATTTTTGGACGTGAGCTTCGTCGGTTGGGGTTGGGGTTGAGGGTCGACCAGTGGGCTCTTCGTCTTCAACGCGTTCTCTGCCTTCTTTGAATTGTTTATACCACTTCTAAACATATCTTTTCGATTTAGAAATGCTCACCGAATGCCTTCTGCAACATTCTATACGTTTCCGCAAACAAAACTGAATGCAAGTACTTTGCTCAATTAATTCAGACATTTCAAAAATCGTCGGAATCACTTTTAGCGTCTCACAAAGCCAAGAGTAACTCAAACACTAATGAATATTTTGATGTCAAATTTCTCAAAGATGTCAAGGACAATGCCTGCAACCTAAAAAAGAAAAAGAAATGAAATTCCATAATCCCCAGGTATTTTAAATTGAAAATTGGTCTTACTTTTTGGACACAGTAGTATAACTTGTTCGTCAAGCTGCACGAAAAAAAAAAAATATGTATTCCAATGTTATCTACATATTATGTACTTGTTTTGCTTGCGTAGCATTGTATAGTGAAAAATAAATAATGCAATGCATTAAAAAAATAACGATTTTGAGGTATGATGATAAAAATTACTTAATAATTGATTTATTATTTAATTCATTTTTACAGAAAAAAAAACCCCGCAAAAGCTGGTTATGAAATGAATTCTATTCATTAATTTTTTAAATATTATTAATAGTAAAATATTTTTAAACAGTTTTTGAAAATACCTTTTCCTATTGGTCCAAATTGGCTTACATATTTTAATGAGCTATCTAAGAACATTTGTGTCTACTTTGCTGACGTTATTTTAAAATGGAAAGAGCTTTTGGGAATATTATAAAATAACGTTTTCTTGAAATATACATTTGCTAAGGCGGTCTTAACGGCCTGCTTTGACTTGAGCTCTTGATTTAGTCGGCTTTTGATCTTGATCAGGTGTGGCCAACCCAAATGATCTTGCGGGCCCCTTTGGAAATGCATCCTAACACCATGGGCCTCATATAAAATTATATGTTCCCATATTAGATTTAAACCCACTACAGACATTTTTTTGGAGTGAAAAATTGAAATATAGTGAGTTATTATTTTTGTGTTTACTATTATTCCTACATGTAAACATAGATAATATAATAATAAGGATACTAAAGGCGCACTGTAAAAAAAAACGTATAACACTAAAAATGAAATATAAATAAATATATAAATATAAGCGAAATAAAAAAAAAAAATGAAATCATTCAACAATACTTATTTTAGTAGTGCGATATTTTGTTTCTCCACTCTTTCACTTAGCTTTTGCAAATCGATGCGCGCGCCTCATGAGTTCGCAGAATATAATTTAATTATTCTGTGAACTCATAAATGAAACAGGCAAGAATATTATTTTAAAATCACAGTTAATTTTTTTTCACAATTTCGGCAGTTAATTTTTGAATAGATGGAAGCACACATAATGTATTTTTTTAATACAATGGTTTTCACTGCATTATGAAATAAATATATTTTTTTAAAAGTGTGATAAATTTCACGGGCCTCAGAAATGTTGAAGGCTGGCCGCGGGTTGGCCACCCCTGTTCTTTATAGAAAATAGATTCGACACTCTTGCATTGGGGCAAGAACATAATAAATAGTGCAGATAACCTGCTCCCAGATTGGTCGGTTCCGCCTCATAAGGGGAAGTAATACGATCAAAAGGGGTGATAGTAGCCTCGGATGCATTTGTGGGCGTTTAATCAAAATTAGGCGACTGTAAGGAAAAGAAAGAATGACTGTTCATGCATGTTCTATCTATTCATGTATGTTTTTTTATTTTATTAAAAGGGAGTGGTAGGACAAATAAGTTTGTAAACCACTGATGCAGCTATAGCCCTTTTTTATCTAGGCTATTAAAATGTAATTAAATAGGTAATTAAAATGTCTTCATTTCTTAGTTTGCAATAAGTTATGAAGCATCGATTAAAATATTTTTTGTTGTACTTGAGTATTTTCTTTTTATACATTTACACACACACACACACACACACACACACACACACACACATATATATATATATATATACATACATATAATTATATCTTTTATAGTGCTGGATCAATTCTATGCTTTAATCTATCATACAAATCACTAAACTTCTAAAATAAACTTCATACGATTTTTTAAAGCAAAATTGGCATAGTCTGACAGCCATAGATGATGATACATGTATGATAGCACATATAATGACATAGCACCATGGGTTAAGTCAGTATATCAATATATACTATATTATACATCGAATAAACACTGCAGCTTTACAATTCACAATCAACAAAAATTCATATTTACTTTTTTTTTTTACTTATCTTAAAAAAGACTACGTAATAGTGAAATAAAGAAAATAAAATGATAAAATAGCAGATGAGATTTGGCGTCAAAAATTATTTTCTGCCAAATTCCGCCAAGTAATGAGTTGCACTTGTAAGTGAAAAACAGGGTTACCACATTTGGAGACTTATCGCTCAACTGACGCCAAAAAAATCGCCGAATCCCAACGGCCCCTATTTTGCGATTTGACGAATAAAATAAATAAATAAATAATAAAATGACAAGAAATTGCGAATAAAATGTTTTGGTTCTGTTTTCAGATATTAGAGATAACGAATCAAAACAACTTCTGTGATATGGAACCGGATGAAATTGAAAGAAATTCGGACTTATTCTATAAAATAAAGCGCCATTTGTGTAGCGTAAATGTGGCGAAACGCAAGGACTTTTTCCGCCAAATCAAGAGCCAACTGGATATCAAGAATATTGTACAAACGGTAAGACATTGTTCTGGTGAATATGTTCTCAATCATAAGCAAATAATAAATAAATAAATAAAAGTGAAACTGAATTGATTTAAGTAGATTGTAATTTTACGTATTATGCAAAAAAAAAAAAAATTAAATACTTATTTGATACAATTAAAAATTAATTTTTAAACTATTGAATTTTTTTTTCGCTTTGGGTTGAATTGCTTTAAAGCACAAATTATTTAAATCATTAGTATCTGCCAGCAGGCACATGGGTTGTTGTCCTTTTGAAGAAGAAGTCAGGTAATATACAAAATTCTTATGAATATTTTAGCACTTGATAAAAAAAATATATATATAAATTGGTTACTGCCGTAACTAATAAAATCATACAAATCTCAACATATCAATAAGTGGAATTGCACAACTCTCATGATAGAAAAACAAATTGGTTTCACTTCTCATTTACTAAACCCACAATATCATTTGCTACTAAAACGAATGAGGTGTATCAGATTCTACGTTACGCAGGGTGTGCCAAAGAGGAGGTAAGAGTATATGAAACACAGCACCCAGAATATACCACAGCAAATTTAGAATGAAAATTCTAGTATTGGCATCTGAGGGTTCACGTCCTCCTAAAGTTTCCGTCAAGTCCAACAGAAAGACAATTCCGCCTACAGATTTATCATGCTCATTCTGCTTCGCAATCGCTTATCGAGTTTTGAACTAAGCGCCTCAACGCGCAGTCCACCAGGACGCCTCGGTCAATTAAAGTAGGTTGAATACTTAAAAATTTCATCTTTAGATTTCTTTCTTTTCTTTTTTTTTTTCGGGGTTGATTTTATGGATTCATTTTGCTAATAATAACACTAAAAATGTCATTGAAGAGAAGAAAATGTTTGACAACGTTTTTCAACAGTTAATTCTTATTCCACAGATGGGTCTGGCGATGTCGGAACTTGGTCGTTTGGACGTTGGAGAAATTCTGGGCAACATTGGAGTTCTGCTGGCTAATCTCCAATCGTCGAACGTCTTCCACCAAGATGCGCTCAAGATGGTGGCCATGATTCTCGATGAAGTGAAATTCGATCAAATCGACACGAAAATGTGAGTGTATTTATTTAAATATGAATATTGCAACGAAAGTCAAAAACTATTTAGAAATGTATCGAGGGATAAATACTTCCCCACCCGCCGTTATAGAGTCGTTCCGATATGGGGGTCGATATGTATTTATAAATATTTTCTATGTTAAAGTGAAATTGTGTGTAATTATTAAATAAATCAGGTGTTGTGGTAGTATTTTATGTGTGTCCTTTGGAAAGATATATATGAGGGTCACTACTTTTTATCGGGTGCTAATCCGATCTGTTCTCTCTTTTTGTCGCAGCTGCGATTGAACGTGATATCTTTGTGTGGTGTTTTAATTGGCGGAGTCTTGCGAATCTTTAAAACGCCAGATGATGAAGAGCGAAAGTTTATTTAGACAGTTAAGACTTGTGAAGTTATCTGTTCTAGCGTATTCAATTCCGATCTACTCATAAAAATTACCGATTTCCGAGAAAACAGCTCTTTTGCTCGTGAACAGATCGGATTCGCATCCAGGACGGATCATCAAATATATCCTTCCAACGGACACAAAATATATCATCTGAATTATATAATGATTACAAACAATTGTACCTTAACACAGAAAATATTTATAAATACATATTGACACCCATATCGACACGGCAATATAGAACTGAAATAAATGCAAGGTGTCTCAATATCAAAACTGAATTACACAATTCTAAGTTGGGTAGTGTACATTTAGTTGATTCAGAATCCCATAACAATACTGGATATGAAAGGTTTTTCTGAAGTGATAGTGTGCACATGAAACACCACAAATAAAAGGACACCACTTAAAAGAACACCAGTGGTGTCCTTCAAGTGCAGTTTATTAATCAATGTACTACAGCAAAAGTAACATAGTCAACAATAACTTTAATTATAATCACCTCTTACATTTAAATATATAGAGTTTAAAAATAACAAGCAATATATAAAAATTATAGTCAATATATTGACTAAAAAATTATAGTCAATAAAGTCAATTTCTACTTTTTTTCACAGTATTACAGAAAAGTCCTTTACCAATAAAGTTGAAATTTTCCTCTTACATCTGGTGCCATCTATTATTAGACACATGCAACTTAAATCTGAAAAAAAAACTAAAATTAATTAATTAAATTTAATTACTGAATTAATATTTTAAAAAAACTGTATTAACATCCAGTGTCATCCACTACAAGTTCAAAAAAATGTATTTGAACTTGAGTGGATGAATAAAAAGTATTTTATGAACGAGTGAAAATTTGGACAAGATATATAGGGGAGAGCGTGAACTAATAGCAGCAGGAATTGAAAAATAAAATAAATACTTTATGGATGGTATCACGTGTAACTGGAAACGATTTGATCATCATCCTATTGCAATATAATGTTCTTAATTAAATTGTCATATTTTATTGATAAAATTAATAATGTAATATATAAATAGGATAACTCACTTGATAGAAGACCTAGAGCCGCTATACAGAGACAGTGAGTGGGCTATGCTTATTCAAGTCTTGAAAGATGTCAAATTACCAACTGTAAAAGAATCGTCTGCCAGTATGTATTTTTTTAAAATTTGTATCGATTTATAATTCAATTCAATCGATATATTTATGTTCAGTATAAAATTAATTATCGTAGATTTACAATACTTCTTCCGTCAAATATATATTCTTGATATTTGTTTCAGATTCAAGAAGAGTTGATAAAGAAAAGAATGAAACTTTATCATCAGTTGTAAAAGAGGTTTGAATCGCAGAATTAATTTCTTGAATAATTATTTATTATGATCTTTATTACATTATTGTTTATTATTAGTTAATCTTAAATAATTATTACTGACTTAGATTTTGATATTTTAATTACCTTAGAATTTAATGCTTTCAATAGTAACAAAACATTGCATTGGTAATAAATTTTAGTATGTTTAAATTTAGAAGGCGAACCTTTTTACGAAATTCAGAGTTTTTCTGAAATCTTTTTTTCTTATTATTATAAATGCATTTGCAAAGTTTAGTAAAAACATTTACCATATGATAGCTACAATTTTGTATCTCTGAACTTTCAAAATAAAAATTTAAAATGTGAGCAATATTTTTGTTAACTTCAAAATAATGAAAAATGGCGTTTTTGTTTAAAAATCGTCTGTACAAATATTTAAAAAAAAGAATATTTATTAATTTAGAAATTAATTAATAAATATTAATTAATTGAATGTATTAAAAATTTTTTATATATTCTGAATTAAATAATTAAAATAATTATGTTTTATATATTATAAATATAATTTAAAATATTTAATTTTTATAGACACAAATAGTTTAAAATTTTAGAATATCTAAATTTAGAAGGAGAACGCTTTTATGAATTTCAGAAAACTTTTTCTTATTATTTATGCATTTGCTAAGTTTATTTAAAAATACCATATGATATTATAATTTTGTATCTGAGAAAGTAATGAACTTTCAAAATAAATTAAAATGTGAGCAATATTTTAGTAAATTCAAAATGGCGGTTCTCAAGTTTTAAAAATTTTTCGGTTAGGCGGTTCTAAAAGTTTTATAAAACTCAAAAATGGCGGTTTGTTTGAAAATTGCATGTACAAATACTCAAAAAAAAAAAAAAAAATGTTTTTTTTTTTTTTTTTTTTTTTTTTGCAGAAAACCGTATTTTTTTTATTACAAATTATTTGCTTTTATAATATTTTAAATAATTAAAAATTATTAAACTATAAATAGTGAGTAATAGTATTTAAATTATTATTATGATGAAATTAATTGAATTTAGTTGATGTTGTGTCTCACGTGATGCTTTTTATTTTCTGCGAGTATTCCTTATAATTTCCAATAAATAAATAAATAAAAATAAAACAAGTAATATAAAAAAATTTTAAAAGTCAATTCTACTTTTTTACTCTATTACAGAAAAGTCCTTAACACATAAAGTTGAAATTTTCCATCTATCTAGCGCCATCTATTATTAGATACATGCAACTTAAATCTAAAAAAAAAATTAAAAATGCATTAATTAAATTTAATTACTGAATTAATATTTGAAAAACCTGTAGTAAACATCAAGTGTCATCCACTACAAGTTTAAACAAAATGTATTTGAATTTGAGTTGATGAATAAAAACTATTTTATGAACGATTGAAAATTTGAACAAGATATATATAAGGAGAGTTTGAACTAATAGTGGGAATTGAAAAAACGATTTGCTTTATTAGTATTAACTAAATAGAATAAAATAGAACAATTAATTCATATTTTATATACAAGGTGATTATAATTTCCCACTTTCAAAATGCTGTAAAAAAAGAACCACTCGTCACAATGAGTTCAAATTTGAACTGAAGAAGATACTTGAAAAGGGGGAAACGCATGACATCAGAGAAAAGTTTCAAACTGTATTAATAGAGGGCGCTGTGGCATAAAGAAAGGGAATTCGGCTGCCAGTGATAATTTGAATCGAAATGACAGCGTATTTGGCATGAGTTGCACATTAAACCAACTGTAGCTTTCAATATGCTTGGTTGTTTCGGTTTTTTTGACGGAAGAAAGGAATTCCATCATTCAACAGTTGTGACACTGTTAGTGGAAAAGCCATTCACCACTCACGCCAAGGTCATAGGAAATTATATGGGAAAACAGGTGGAACTTTTTTGATGCCATACCGTTTCCATTCTTCAAGTATCATCAGTTCAAATTTGAACTCATTGTGACGTGAGTGGTTCTTTTTTACAGTATTTGAAAGAGGGTGCTTTAATTATAATCCCACTGTATATATATTTTGAATTATATGTAATATTTAAATAAAAATTATTAAACTATAAAATAACGAGCAATAGTATTTAAATTATTATTATAATGAAATTAATTGAATTAAATTATTATTAAGTCTCATGTGATACTTTACTTTATTTTTATTCTTATAATTTCGATAAAAACGATTTGCTTTATTACTATTAAAAAATAAAAATAGAATAAAGTAATAGTAATAGACATTTATTTCATATTTTATATACTATTAATAGTAATATTAATTTAAATATTTTTTATTTTCTTCAAAAATCTTTTTCTTTAACAGGCAACTATGGATGACGATGTCAAAAGGGAGGATATGCATAACCTTCAGCAAAACGCTGAAACTGCTTTGTAAGTATTAATTCCAAAAAACTATATATTTTTTTTATTATTTGAAAATGGTTTTATTTGAAACAGCTAAAATGATATATATGTATTAAATATATTTTTGTTACTTCTCAGTGAAACGGTTTTAAGCTAGCAGATATTGGTGTCGATATGTTGAAATTTTTGCCGAATAATGCTTCAGTTCAAGCTCACAATGTGCTGAAATATTTTACTTTTTTGTTGATATCGCTGACGGTAAGTATATAAAATAATTTTTTTTGTTTGATAAAACGTTGAAATTAATTATTATTGTGAATGAATTTATATTGCTTTTTTCAATTCTAACTATCAGTTCACTTTTTCCAAGAGCCAAAACATTATGACCACCTGTCAATAACGAGTTGGCCCACCTTTTGGCGAGCAACACAGCCTCAACCCGCCTTGGCATGGATTAATACCAGTTAAATACCACTTCCACGTCATCCAGGCGAGTTCATTGCAAAAATGCAGGGTGGTCAATGTTTTGGCTCTGAGTGTATATCTTGTTCAAATTTTCAATCGTTCATAAAATTTTTATTCATCCACTCAAGTTCAAATACATTTCTTTTTCAACTTGTGTGGATGACACTGGATGTTAATGCAGTTTTTCCAAATAGTAATTCATTATCTTTAGCAATAATGGTGTTCACAGAATCGGTTCCCATATCAGTGCAATTCCCCGCCAAAACGCAGCTACGGTACTGCTGAACGAAGAATGCTATCCTGAATATTATCATACGATACTACTGAACGAAGAATTATACCATTAATACTATCATGGGGCATCAACAGTACATAAGATGTAAGGTAGCACTCTGGATTATGTAGTAATGTATCTAGGACAAAAACTCCCTCGCAGCAGGTCAAGCATATGTCTCCTTTGAGTCCTGTGAAATCATTAGATGGACTATTCATTGAAGAACTGGGACTGCTCGAAACTCACTGGAAAGATTCCTTTTGCAATAATGAAGATTACAAGAGATGGATAGAATGTGAAATTATAGACCACCATCAGCTTCATAAATTAGAAAAATAGAAAGCGAATAAATAGTAACAAAACGAAAATAATAGTCCAACACCCTATATAGAAAGGAAAATAGCAAGGAAATTGGCTTATTGCCACCTAATAGTGTGATTCTGTCCTATGCATATAAATATTTATATTAATTGTAATTATTGAATAAAAATTTTTTTGTTGACCTAAGTAAGAGGAATTGGCCATTGACTTGCAAATTTGTTTTTTGATATTATTTGTTTTAAAATAGAGCGTTCTCTCTTATAACTTAACAGTAATATTTTTCATAGATTTCTTTTTCGAGATTTATTTATTTCATATCGCTGGAAATGAAAATAAAAAGCAAAATGTTTCATTATGTTTTCACATTATATATTGTGTTAGGGGGATCGGAATGTAATGTCATTTGTCGTTTCGGCTCATGTCGATATTCTTAGTCACTTATCAGCTCATTGCGTACTTCAAAGTCGTACCAAAGACACTTTAAGGTTAGAGTGGTTTGTTTAATCATAAATAATAAAATCTTAAATTGTTTTTCACAAGTTATGGTGAAAGGTCAGCGAAATACCAGAAGAGGTATATATCCGGCATTGTATTCTTTTGAGTTTCATAGCAGGGTAGTAACGCAACGTTTTCTACAATAAACATTTGCGATGGTGATCCAAACGCATTAGACGTTCGTAAATGCCAAAGGTGGTTTTCTAAGTTCAGATTCGGTATTCTGAGTCGACCGATCAGGAAGACCAAACAATTTTAGACAATGACATGCTGGTAGAAGTGGAAGCCAAAACCGTGTCAGATAATCGGTCTAACCATCCAAGAACATAGCAGCAGATTGGTAAAGTATGCAGAACAAGTGTTTGGGTCCCACATAATCTCGTCCGAAGAAAACAAAGCTAACCGATACACAAAATACAACTTATTGCTTCAGCGGCACAATACAAAAAAGCGGTTTTTTTGATCGCTTGGTCACTGGAGATGGAAAATGGATCTTCCATGATAATCTCAAGTCTTTCAACAGATTCTTCAACAAGTTATGACATGCAGTTGATCCACCAATACATGGTCCAATGGCAAGGCAAGTACAAGAAGAATAAAAATAGTAATAATAACAAAAATAACAAGGGAAAAAATACAAAAAAGAATAAATGTCCCGAAAATGCACAGATGACCGTAGCTCATTGCCTTAAGAGTTCCCTCGCACGCCAGTAAAGCGCTGTCCTGAGTCGCCGTCAAGTACCGCACATCGTTGGAGGTCTCCCCTGTTCATTGGGTCACTTGAACCACATAGGCGCAGCCAGATTCGAAAAATATTTTAATGCGATGGAGATGTTCTGCTGGATGCAGTCATGGCCAGTCAGAAGTCGGAACTGGGCGACAGCATGCCGTCGTGGATTGCTGGGTATTGGGTTAAAAGATCTTCAGCTCTCCAACGCTTGACCTGATCTCATCATGAATTTGTAGCTTGTGGTTTTTAGGTCATAGTGCAACGTAGACCCACCTCCTCGTTGGTGCACACACTGGGCAACGCGTTTTTGTAACGGCAAAGTGGTCTGTAGCCGGGCAGCTCTTTTTTCCACCAATACAAGATCATAATCTCAAATTGATGGGAAAAATGGGTGAATCTTTTTTTGATGCTACACCCTTTCCTTCTTCAAGTCATCTTCAGTTCAAGACGGAAAAAATTGACTTCCCCCAAGTCATCCAAAAGTTGTGACATTGTTAGTGGAGTGCCATCCATCAATAAGAATCGAAATCGGTGGAACTTTATTGGAACTTTTTGGTGTCATACCGTTTCCCTTCTTCAGCATCTTCAGTTCAAATTTGAATCTTGCTGTGGATTTGAAAGCGTTTCTTAC
>BPLR01021398.1:0-33536 GCA_021605095.1 Caerostris extrusa
TCATCAGCATGAACCGATCATCTCATTAGGAGTTTGACTCGAACAACAACGAACTTCACATTCACTACAAAGAACGAAATTAGGTATCACATTCAAGTTTAGTATGTCCAAAAATGGCTACAGCACAACATGTTCACTCCACAACAATTAATTTACATGAATTGAAGTACTATATGGATATCTGGCTATTGGTGTTTTCAAATTGACATCATGATACCACCTACTAGCATGATGCAGAGCAAGACAACAACGGAGTTTCAAATGGAGACGTGTCCTCATAAGCTCTCGGATGCAATGATAGAGATTAGTTTGAAGACCGGAGATTGGTATGGGCACATGACTGAGGAATTCATGAACAGACTTAACTTACTAGAGAACATTATTACACTGGTCAAAACCTAGAATTATGGTGTGTAAGATGTATGAAAAGAGGACATTATATATATGGTGGGCTCTAAACTTCATTTTAATTGCTCGACACTTTGATAAATCATTTCCCCACAGTGGTCGGCCATTTATCAGGTCATTTTTCAGCAAATAACGCCAGAAAACACCTTGATCGTGGTACTTTAAACAGGGTATGTTGTCATAACATGCATGTTACCATGAATGTCTGTTTCCATAGTATATTTATGGGATGTTACTGAGCTATTGCAAAGATGATTGCATTAAATATCATCAATAGCATTCTAAAAACATGTAAAGTCTATCCTTATTTAATAACATTAGCTATTAAATCATGCAGATTTGAATGCTTAGCCTTCATTTTTTACCATATTCCTTTGATTAATATGTCTATCGATTATGTGAATTTCTATGTTTAACGACTTTTTATTCAGTGTGTTGTAATATCAATACTGAAGAGTGTAAAGTCTAAGGACTAATATTATTGATGAGTACTAAAAATGTAGTTCTACTGATAACTTTTATTATTCACATTATTGCCGGAATAATAGGAGGCATTAAAGGAGAAAGCAAAATAATATTTGAATCATATTATTTTTTAAAATAGTGTGGACCTATAATTCTAAATTAACCTCTATATATATAAATCAAGATGTCTATGGTTTATCCCCAAATTTAAAAAACTCTAATACTTAGAATTATACATAACAAGTAGGTACGTAATTGAATTTTTTTCATTACATATACATTTTTTTTATCTTCAAAAGGTCATGAAAAAAGTCTTGTATTTTTAATTAAACAAAACCTTATTTTTATAGTCAATTTGCGCTTTATAGGTATGCAAATCACAAGTTATTTGTAAATTATGAATGAGAAATGAATATTAGTATATATTTTTGATTCTTAATTTTTATTTAATCTTCTGTTATTCTTTGATTTTTTTCACTGGTAAATAATAAATAATTGTTATTTGAATGAGCGAGATTAAAATTATTCAAAAAATATTCTCTTGAAATTGGAAAAAAGTATTTCTGATTTTGTTAGTTATATCTTTTTATTATATAAAGCTTAAAATTTATTTTCATTCTAAATTGCTAGCTTTTATTGCTAGATAGCATTTTTCTATTTATTTAGCTCAAAATCATTTTTTAAAATATGAATGGGAATGACTACATAATTCCTCTTGCGTTATTATTTACCTTTGTTATTCCCAATTCGTATTTAATATAATTTGCATTTTTGTTAATTTTTTCATTAATAAATGATTCATAAATATTTGAGTGAGACGAGATTAAGAATTGTTTTTAAAACAATCTCTTGAAAATAAAATGGTTCATTTTTTTTATTGATTGTTTTTCTCTTTTTTGTTATTGTATTTTCTTTTTTTGTGATTATATTCTAATTTTTCTGTTCGTTTCAAATGTAATATTACATTTTATTTTTCAATATAAAATTCTTTGTAATTTATATTTACTTTTAATTTTTGCTGCAGTGAAAAAATAAATAAATGTTTATGAACATTGTTCTGCATTAGTCTTTTGATATGAATTATATTAATTAGATATAAGTAAAAACACACCTATTTTTTTAATTAAAATTTTCTTGGCAGTTTAAATGAAAATTTTATATTTGCTTTTACTTAAATGAAATCATAAAAAACTTATATGCATTTACACTAGATTTCAAAGCATATTTTTTGCTAAATTTTTAGTAAACACTGAAAAAAACATTCATTTAACCTCGACAACGCTGGGTGATATATCGCTGGCAAATCATGAATCACCAAGGTCAGGTTACACAAACTTATCTAGACCAAAGGTTACATAGTTGCACTATGACTTATGAGGAGATCGAAGGGGAAAAAAAACTCTTTTCAATGTGTCATATATTTATGTTTATAAAGTTTTATGTATGACAAAAAAGATATTGAAAAGTAAATTTTTCAATAGTTTGATATTTTCGCAACTATCATTTGAATATTTTATATAATTTTTGTAGAAGTTAAGCGTTAAAGTTAAAAATTTCTATATTTAAAGTGTTTCTATTTATCGATATGGTCCTTAAAGAAGATCATAAAAAGTAACTTCACAAGCACACAAGTTGACTTTTTCTCCTTTTTTTTTTGAATTAATTTGTTTGAATGAATTCAATTTAATTTGTATTGATTGGCTGCATTTTAAGCTAAAATAGCAATAACGGATTACTAAATAAAATTTGCAACAGTTTTACTTTTTAAAGATTAGAAAAGAACATTAATAGAAAGATAATAACCATTTTGATAAGGCACGCTGTTCTGAAATTTACTGTGAATTGTCTAGACTTTACTTGTAAATAAGAAAAGTAAATAATAATTCTCTTATTTTAATTACATATCGGAAAACTTATTAAATTTAAAAAGAAAAATATGGAAAGGTTGTATCACAAACAAACTATCGGACCGTGGTCTGTGTATTGGTAGCACAAGTGCTACTAATGAAAAGAAAGATGTCTATAATTCCCTGTAATTAAATAAAATTAAGAAGTGAATTTTTGATGAATTCTTCTAGCAGTAATATACACTCAAGAGCCAAAACATTATGACCACCTGTCAATAACGAGTTGGCCCACCTTTGGCGCGCAACACATACCCGCCTTGTCATGGATTAATACCATCACTTAATGCCAGTTAAATACCACTTCCACCTGATCACGTGCCTTCCACGTCATGCAGGCGAGTTCATTGCAAAATGTAGGGTTGGTCATAATGTTTTGGCTCTTGGTGTATATATGTAGCCAATTAACTTTTTTTTTTTTTCAGTTAAAACCAGACATGTAATATTTTCAGTTGTAATGAAAAATACTGAAAATTCTATTTATCCCTTAAATCCATTTTTAAAAAAGAAAGCCTGAGGATAAATTGAAAAAATGAAATAAAAAGGCTCATCGACTTCTAGAATTATTTAACATTTTCCAAAACTGATATAAAGTGAAAATACCTCTAATGGTATTTAAGAGAAATGAATTATATTGAATAAAAACTAAATGCAAAGAAAAAAATTATTAAAAATTAACATTTGTTTTAGTTGGTGTTAGCAATTCTACTAATTGTTTTTATTTATAGGTTAGACTAGACTTACTCTGTCAAAAAAGATTAAAATATTGCCAGACAGCCTGATTGAAAGCCAGCCTGATTGATTTGATTAGACAGCCTGATTGAAATTTAGGAATAGAGTTTTTTTAAAAAAAACCTATGATTTCTTCGAAGAGCAACATCAAGAGTATATCGATATATCACTAATATATAGAAGATCCTTACAGATTTGAAGATTTGAATTTTTATTTTATAGTAGATTTCGAAATAAGTAATATTGGAAAGACGTCATTTGTATATCAACAACTTCTTTTACCAATGCAGATAAATACAACTTAAGCAATATAATTTTATGCAATTTAATAATTGCCAGAATTTTCGATATTTTAAAATAATAATAATTATTTATTATTGATCTAACCTCTATGTATCTTTCACTTTATATTATTTATAGAATTTTTTAGCCAATCTTTAGTAACTGGTAATACTACTTTTATGTTGGAAATTAGTACCAATTTGATTGCCAAAGGTCACCTGAAGGGAAAAAAAGTAGGTACTATCATGTCCCACTTAAATCAAGTACTGCAGTAGAAAAAACACGACAAAAACTGGAATACTTCCAAAAAGTGAAGATGGCACAAAACTAGGCAAACCCAGACATGATTCATCCACTTCATATTGCATTAAGAAATTGGTTATGAAGAAGAAAAAAAAATAGTTAAGCATAAGGTCCATTGTAGTGCTGGGCCATTCGGTTGAAGGGTTCCCTCGCCAAATGAAGATTGATGACTAAATTTTCCAAGATCAAAAGAGAGAGAGAGTTGAATGCAGAGGAATTAGAGAAGTATTTGTGGAATGTCACACCCTTCTTTGTTTTGTAGCTCGTTATTCACAGTAATAGAGAAATCAATTGTCATTTGGGTAGCCAGTAAAAGAGTTTTCTGGACTACATGCTTTGTTAAGGTATCACAATCAGTTAATGGTTAAATCGTAGATTCTTGTTAAAAAGAATAAAAATTAGTTCAAAAGACTTTGTAATTGCCCTTTTGAAAAGAAAGATTTTGCATTTTTCATTTTCTGCTGCATATTTCATGAAAACGTAATAAAAATGTTTCAATTACTTAGATGAAAGTAGCTTTTAATTTTTTATTGTGTGGAAATCTGGCTTTCGATAATTATTAAACCATAAGGCATTTTTATCTATATTTCGATCTCTTGCAGTTGTTGTGTTGTTTTTAATGTCTACAAAAAATAAAAATTCATTTGGTCATGAAATTTGAAGCAACATTTTATTTCAATCATATTAAGATTTTAGATTGTTTTTATAACCTCTGCAATATTACTTAGTTTAAATAATCTACTTTCCTTTTTAAATTATTCAAAAATATTATTTAATATTACTACACTTTGGTGTAGATGGTTGGCCCACAATGATGTTTTTAGGCACGTTGATGTGGTTTTGCCACATCATTGCTTCTAAAAAAAATAGAACTTTCAAAGTAAAAATTATTGGAATCTTAACAAAGTGATACATCTGGAGGACTTGTAAGAAATATTAACTAAATCTAAAAAAGTTACTGTAAATGTGATGTTTTATTACAAAAACATATTAGAATTCTTTTTAAATTATTACCACGACAGAAAAGACGTAATAATGGGGAATACGAAAGATGGATTAATTAACAAATACAAAATTATTAAACAATCACTTAAGAATTCTGCACCGATAATAAATAACACATAATTCAATAACAGATATTTGCACAGATAATAATACATAATAACAATCGAACATAAAGCAAATCATCTTGAGTTCATAAAGACTGGCTTCATGTGCAATTACCGGATATTTAAAATTATTTAATAAATATTTATTTCTAGTAAAAAAAAAGTCCTTTACATCAAGAAATATTTAGAAGACTGTTACATAAATCAAAAACTACGAATACTAAAAATACAAAATTGTGTTTTTAAATATCTCATATTAAAAATGATTCTCCAAGAAAACACCATGTTATCAACATGACTAAATTTTATATGTTGTAGACAAACAATTACTAGTTATGGCGAAATTTCTTATCTATTTCAAATAGCGAAGATTATTCAATCTATCTCAGCATTACACCATAGAATTGCAATCGAACCATTTGAGTGGGAACAGTGCGATTGCCTCTCATTACGCGGATTAGATTGATTACAATTAATGATACTCGAGACAGTTTGACCTCCATGAGTTAAAACCTCTTTATCAATTTGATACCGGAATAAATGCTTTCGGAAACCCATTAACCATCTCTGCTCATGTGTTATGGATTAATAGAAATGTCCTTCTGATTCGTCAAACATGAAGGGATGTAATGTATCACGAGGATTCATGGGCTATGATTGTAGAGCCATTAAAACCGTTTGAGTTACATCAAAGGATACAATTTATGAATATTACAAATAAGATTAGTATCATGGAATGCATTAATCGCATATTCTTTGTAAAAGCAATCAGTTTGTTGGTAACTATGTAAAAAGTTGTTGGTAAATATGTATGTGCAATGTTTAGATAAAGGATACAAAAATATAAAGATAAAGCATAGTTTAGAGTATAGTTAAAGCATATGGTATAAGATAATATTTGTTGTTTCCAAACACCTGCTATTTTTATCTGATGTCACTATTTATTAGAATATATACATACCAATTTCAGCGTTGTCCAGAATGCACCACGGGAAGCCTACCGCAATTCAACCATATTATGTTATAGCAATTTTGAATTAATGTATGATGGGTACTGAATCTTCCAGATATTATTTCTCGGCTATCTCTGTCCTTCTCGATCTCAACGGGAAAAAGTTTCTAATCTAGGGATTTGTCTCAGCAATCCCTAGTATACACATTAAATTTTCGTTCATCTTCACTAGCATAGATGACACACTGATGGCCAATTGGCTAGTGCTCTGGGTTTCAGGTTCGAATCATGCCCGTAACATGGATATTTGTTACAATTTAACATGGATCGGAAACTATATTAAACTGTAGGTCCAGGCCCAATTAACCCAAAGTGGGCACAAAATGATCATAGAGCAACCAAACAAACCAAATCACTTTCCAGATTTTTAATTTAACCTTCCCAGTTCGAAAATACAAATCATTCACCAAATTCAGATTATAACAAATCCACTTGCATAAAATTAAGGTGAAACTATTTGTTACACAAATTTAAAAATACACAAACGCAAATTCGAAAATAAATCAATCACAAGTTATTAAAACACAATGAGTTTACAGTTATAGTTTATAATTAGACAAAAATTGCAGTTGTTACAACATGAAGTACATTCATTAATTCTGCAAAGTAGTAATTACTCAATTATAACTGAGAATTGCTTTCTCAATTCACTTTAACAGAAATATATTAAAATGATTAACTATTCACATTTTAGAAAACCGGTGTGTAGCCTTTTAAAGAATTTAACCCAACGCGTGCCAAGTTGATTTTGATAAATTACTCCCAGGGGCCAACGCTTAACATTTAATAATTTGCTGCGTTCTGCCTAAAAATAACCAACGTTAAACAAGAATGCCTTTGCAGGTATTAGTGAACGAGTGATTTGTATTCATACATAAAATAGATTTTTAATAATTAAATTAATGAGGCTGAATTTCAGAAAATATGTAAAACTACTTTTATGGAAGCATTGTTTTCATATTTCAGTGGTATAAAATGGAAATCTGTACATATATCTATACACATATATAAATATTTAATATTTTCATGGTTAGATATTAAATCTTTAAGTCTTTGTTCAGTACGTGTTTTCTAATTATTATATCATAAGATCCATGAAAGAGACTTTTTAAACAAAAATAAACGTATCATAACAATAAACATTTTGGAAAAATTTTAAAAATTCAATATTCAATAAAATGTTTTAACAGAATTGGAATAAATTTTATATATTTATTGAAATAGCAATACGAAAATTTACAAAGGCTGAGCTAAAAAAACGCGTGTATCAGATTAGAATTATGGTGTCTCGAAGAATAGCTTTATCAACGAATACGCACTTGTAAGATATAATAATCTACGCTATTTTTATTAGATGGAACATTTAATAAAAGTAAAACTTGTCTAAACGGAGTATTTCGATGGCATGGATACGATAATTCTATACCACTTAGAAGATATTTCAGGTATATTCAAGTTAGGGATGATAAAGAGAATTTCAAGACAGCGTGATTTCAAGCCAATCAAATTAAGTGATATAAAATAATCACATGACCATTTTAGTACACTAAATTATCTTAAAAAAGTGAAATTAATATTTATTTGATGTGACCTGAACATTCTCTTACTCTACTTTTTTGTAAAATTTTAACACTAGCTAGCATTCACACGCAAATTTAACAATAAAAGATATATAACGTATGTAATGAAGTATTTCGATGATAAGGAGAAGAAAATTCTACAACACATAGTAAATACTTCATTTATATTGAAGTTAGTGATGAAAAAGAATTTGCACACATTGTGATTTCACATCAGTTCTAATCACGTGATATAACATAATCACATGGCCAATTTAGTACATTAAATATCTTTAAAAAGGAAATTATTATTTATTTGAAATGACCTGAACGTTCTCTCACTCTATTTTTAGTAAAATTTTAAAACTAGTAAGCATTAACAAGCAAACTGAACAGTAAAAGATATATAACATTTCAAAATAAAGACATTTTGTTTCTATCTATTCAGTTTTTTTTTTTTTATTTAATTTTATTTTTATTTATTTTTTTATTATAATTCTCAAATGTGCCCTGAAATATTGTGTATTATATATATATCTTGTAGAAAGTGTATAATATGCTTCAATTACAAAAGAAGATATCTTCAAAAGATATTCCCGAATAATTTTCTTCAGAAAACTAAGAACAATTGAGCTTAATCTGGCGTTCCGAGTTCAAATGGAAATTACATTTATATCTTTTTGAATGGAAACAACGATGAATATTATCAGATAATTTTAAGCAGAAGGCTTAGCACCTCTACGAGTAGAAGTTTAAATTTGCTCTAACTTCCATATTTTTAGAGTTCTTCAACAATGAATTTACAAATCCTTTTACTATTTAGTTTTTAAAAACTTTTTTTTAATAAGCGCGAATTTTTTAATATTAATAAACTAATTGAAAAAAAAAATATTGAAAAAATATTTTTCTCTTTATATGGAATGATATAATGTCAAATCATTATAACAAATTATCTCAGAGAATTGTAAGGAAAAGAACAATAGAATTTATTTACGAATTAAATTATCAACAAAATTAAAACATAATTTAATAAAAATGAATAGTAAAAATTAAAATTAAAATCGTAAAAGCTTGAATTCGTTGCAGGGATAGGAAAAATCTATTAATAATTTTTTAATAATTGATATATATAGTAAACCTACAAAATGTATTGAAAATATTATTAATTTCAAAACATTTAAAACGATAATGAGTTCAATAAGCAGAAAATTAGGAGCTAAAACCAACCTAAACTTCAATTATGATATAATAAATTAAGACTGGATAACAATTAAAATTGGCAAAATCATGAATTCGTTGGTGCGATAGGGATAAACATAATACTAATTTTTTAAAAAATTGCTTGTATAGAATACTTACAAAACGTATTGAAAATATTATTTATTTAAGAACATTTGAAACGATAATAAATTCAATGAGCAGAAAATTAGGAGCTAAAAATGAAAAAAAAACCTTAAACTTCAAATATGATATAATAAATCAAGAATAATAAATATCAATGAATCTAATAAATGGTTTAAAATAATTACTAGATTTTTTTAAAATTCAAAGTAAAAATTGCAATTTTCATTGCTCAATACTTCACATTACAGAAATAAAAAATGATTGCTAAAAGTCCATTGCAAAACAAACAAAAAACCCCAAATTACAATATATCCATATATCATCCATATATACAATATATCCATCCATATTAATATCCATATATTCCATTGTTAATCCTTATTATATTATCCATAGATTCATTGGTAATATTTTTATTATATTATCCATAGATTCATTGTTAATATGTTATTATATTATCCATAGATTCATTGTTAATATGTTATTATATTATCCATAGAATAATTGTTAATATTTTATTATATTATCAATAAATCTAATAAATGGATTAAAATAATTACTAGATTTTCTTAATTCCCAGCAAAAATTGAAATTTTCATTACTCAAACTTCACATTACAAAAACAAAGACAATTACTATTGCAAAGAGAAAACCCCATAAATTGCAAAAAAATGCCAAACTCAAATTCCACGCGTACAATTCAATGAGAAGAGAACGAAAAAGGAAAAAAATACTGTTTCAAACTTTCTGAAGTGCCAAGCGAGCAACTTCACCCTTCAAAATCCTTCGCACCATAACTGAAATTGATTTTCCCCCTTCTTGTCTAAAGGGGCATTCCGAACGCCGACGTTCTCTGTCCACCTGCCTGCAAACGATTCAATTTCTGACCATCACTCGTCCGTGGCTGACTCCGCAGGTAAAGCGGTTCGCACACTAAATGGATGAGAAATGAAGTCTTCTTCTTCGAAAAGATACGGCCTCCTTAACTGTGCCGTCACCCAAGAGGAGGAAAATTAATAATATCCTTTCTGTACACGAAGCCATAAATCATAAAAGTGTCGCCTTCGCCCTTATGCCAGACTTTATTCAGACAGCTTTCAAATCTGGAGGTGAAAAATGAGGTTAAAGATTACCTTTTAAGAGATTTGAGTGGGTTTGTGTTCACTTATATTCTTTTTTTTATATGTTTCGTACGCGTATCAGATTTTTTTTCGGAAATGATGTTATTTGATGGGTCAAGAAGAAAAAAAAAGAGTCGCATATCACTTGCATCGGTTGAAAATAAAAGTTATTCTGGACAAAACAACAACAATGCTACGTTTGTAATTTCTCAGAATTTATCGAAAAGGTTTTTTGTAAAAAGTCGAAAGATTTTTGGATAAATCATAAAAGATTGCTTTGATTGATGAATAGTGTTGGTTTACTTAAAATACATGACTACAATTTAGTTTTTGTTTAGTAAAAAAAAAATTGATGGGCATGATACCGAGTGATTATTGCTCTGGCGTTTGCTACCACACGTTTCGATTCGAGTCCCGGCGGGCCATGGATGTTTGTAGTGGTTGAGAGTTTACATTAAACTGAACTGTCGACTGCAGAGCTTTGGAAGTAGGGCTGAGAACTCTACTCCGTAAGAAAAACATCTCATGTTTCGAAATTTGCTGGTAGGAAGACGGCTTTGGCCCACCATAAGGCTGTTGCGCCACTGATAATGGAAAAAAATTTATTATCATTTATTAATTTTGTTTCTTTGATAATTAATAATATGTAACAGAAAATAAAACGCTTGATATATCATAACACATAATTAAAAATATCTTTTTTATAATTCAAATATATTATATATAGTTAATAATGTATTATATGGTTTTTGCTAGAAACTAATAAATTGTAAAACAAGTTCAAGTGTCACGCACACGCACAGAATTCAATGAGAAGAGAATGAAAAAAAAAAAATACTGTTTCAAACTTTCTGAAGTGCCAAGCTAGCAACTTTACCCTTCAAAATCTTTCGCACTTTTTTTTTTCATAACTGAAATTGTTTTTTCCCCCTTCTTGTCTACAGGGCATTCCGAACGCCGACGTTTTCTGACCACCCCTGCAAACGATTCAATTTCTGACCATCACTCGTCTGTGGCTGACTCCGCAGGTAAAGCGGTTCGCACACTAAATGGATGAGAAATGAAGTCTTCTTCGAAAAGATATGGCCTCCTTAACTGTACCCGTCACCCAAGAGGAGGAAAATTAATAATATCCTTTCTGTACACGAAGCTATAAATCATAAAAGTGTCGCCTTCGTCCTTATGCCAGACTATTCAGACAGCTTTCAAATCTGGGGGTGAAAAATGAGGTTAAAGATTACCTTTTTTAAGAGATTTGAGTGGGTTTGTGTTCACTTATATTCCATTTTTTATGTGTTTCGTACGCGTATCAGGGGATTCTTTTTTCGGAAATGATGTTGTTTGATGGCCCAAAAGAAAAAAAAAAAAAAAAGGTGTTGCATATCACTTGCATCGGTTGAAAATAAAAAGTTATTCTGGAGAAAAACAACAATAATGCTACGTTTGTAATTTCTCCAGAATTTATCGAAAAGTTTTTGTAAAAAGTCGAAAGATTTTTGGATAAATCATAAAAAGATTGTTTTGATTTATGAATAGTTTTGGTTTACTTAAAAATAAATCAGTACAATTTTAGTTTTTTGTTTTGTAAATAAAATTAATAGGACTGATGGTCGAATGACTATTGCTCTTGTTTTCTGTACCACGCATTTCGGTTTCGAGTCCCGCCGGTACCATGGATGCTTGTAGTGGTTCGGAATCTACTTTAAACTGTAGTCTCGGCCTAACATAACTGCAGAGAGTTGGATGTAGGGGTGACAACTCTACTCCGTAAAAAATAAAAACATCTCCTGTTTCCAAATTTGCCAGTAGGCAGACAGCCTTGGCCTACCATGGGGATGTTGCGCCACTGATGATAAAAAAAAATTAATTGTCATTAATTAATTAAAAATTAATTTTGTTTCTTTAAGAATTAATCGTAGGTAACAGAAAATAAAACGCTTGATATCATAACACATAATTAAAAATATCTTTTTTTTATAATTCAAGTATATTATATATAGTTAATAATGTATTAAATGGTTTTGCTAGAAACTAATAAATTGTAAAAACAAGTTCAAGTGTCACGCACACGCACAGAATTCAATGAGAAGAGAATGAAAAGAAAAAAAAAAATACTGTTTCAAACTTTCTGAAGTACCAAGCTAGCAACTTCACCCTTCAAAATCCTTCACACCATAACTGAAATTGATTTTTCCCCCCCCTTCTGTCTACAGGGCATTCCGATCGCCGACGTTCTCTGACCACCCCTGCAAACGATTCAATTTCTGACCATCACTCGTCTGTGGCTGACTCCGCAGGTAAAGCGGTTCGCACACTAAATGGATGAGAAATGAAGTCTTCTTCGAAAAGATATGGCCTCCTTAACTGTACCCGTCACCCAAGAGGAGGAAAATTAATAATATCCTTTCTGTACATGAAGCTATAAATCATAAAAGTGTCGCTTTCGTCCTTATGCCAGACTTTATTCAGACAGCTTTTCAAATCTGGGGGTGAAAAATGAGGTTAAAGATTACCTTTTAAGAGATTTGAGTGGGTTTTTGTGTTCACTTATATTCCTCTTTTTATATGTTTCGTACGCGTATCAGGGATTCTTTTTCGGAAATGATGTTATTTGATGGTCCCGAAGAAAAATAAGAGTTGAAAATCACTTGCATCGGTTGGAAATAAAAGTTATTCTGGACAAAACAACAATAATGCTGCACGTTTGTAATTTGGAAAAGGTTTTTTTTTTTGTAAAAAGTCGAAAGATTTTTGGATAAATCATAAAGTTTTGTTTTGATTGATGAATAAAATAAATCACTAAAATTTAATTTTTGCTTAGTAAAAAAAATTTGCTTAGTAAAAAAAATATATTACATATAGTTTATATACAGACCCATATAAAATTTATTAAGATCAATAGATTAAACTGGGATGCTCATGTATTTAGAATGAATGATTTAAACCCTGTAAAAGGCTTGTTTTGGCAAAGCCACAGGGACAAAGGAAGGAAGAGGACGAGTTACGCTGCGCTTGTATTATGCAGCTCTTGTAAATAATAATTAAATAATATAATTATATTTGAATGGAATGATCTCTTGCATTCTTGATTGGTGATGTATCTGAATCATCAACACACCATATCAAAAATATGCTGCTGCCAAACGTTGTCGCAAAAACATCTGACAAATCGTCAGAGCGCATATGGACGCTGCTCAAAGATTTAATGCGCATTACAAACAAAAGGAAAAAAGAACATACCTGTTTTTCAGTTTATAATATTCATTCCTGACATTTATTTCCTCTTAGGTCTTCATAATATCTTTTAAAGAATGTTATTTTGATTTTACCATCTTATGAAAAGGTTGTATATTTTGAGTAAAATTTTTTTTATTGGTTTATATTGCAAATTTCAATATCATTTTTGTATAATATGATATAATATTTTTTTATTATAATATCATATATTTGTCAATTATTAACTCTTTTAATTATACTAATTTACATAAATAAAGTTAACTAAATCTATAACACACACACACAATCTATATTTGAGTTTGCAATATTCAATCCTGTCCTTTATTTTTATCTTAGTTCTTCATATTTGCTTTTAAAGAATGTTATTTTTGATTTTACCATCTTATGAAAAGGTTGTATATTTTTTGAGTAAAAATTTTTTTATTGGTTTATGTTGCAAATTTCAATATCATTTTTATATAATATGATATAATATTTTTATTATAATATCATCATAAATTGTAATATCATATATTTATCATTTATTAACTCTTTTAATTATACTAATTTACATAAATAAAAATTAACTTAAATCTATACACACACACACACAATCTATATTTGAGTTTGCAATATTCAATCCTGTCCTTTATTTTATCTTAATTCTTCATATTTGCTTTTAAAGAATGTTATTTTGATTTTACCATCTTATGAAATGGTTGTATATTTTGAGTAAAATTTTTTATTGGTTTATGTTGCAAATTTCAATATCATTTTTATATAATATGATATAATATTTTTTTATTATAATATCATCATAAATTGTAATATCATATATTTATCATTTATTAACTCTTTTAATTATACTAATTTACATAAATAAAATTAACTTAAATCTATAACACACACACACAATCTATATTTGAGTTTGCAATATTCAATCTGTCCTTTATTTTATCTTAATTCTTCATATTTGCTTTTAAAGAATGTTATTTTTGATTTTACCATCTTATGAAATGGTTGTATATTTTGAGTAAAATTTTTTTATTGGTTTATGTTGCAAATTTCAATATCATTTTTATACAATATGATATAATATTTTTTATTATAATATCATCATAAATTGTAATATCATATATTTATCATTTATTAACTCTTTTAATTATACTAATTTACATAAATAAAATTAACTTAAATCTATAACACACACACACAATCTATATTTGAGTTTGCAATATTCAATCCTGTCCTTTATTTTATCTTAATTCTTCATATTTGCTTTTAAAGAATGTTATTTTGATTTTACCATCTTATGAAATGGTTGTATATTTTGAGTAAAATTTTTTTATTGGTTTATGTTGCAAATTTCAATATCATTTTTATATAATATGATATAATATTTTTATTATAATATCATCATAAATTGTAATATCATATATTTATCATTTATTAACTCTTTTAATTATACTAATTTTACATAAATAAAGTTAACCCAAATCTATAACACACACACACAATCTATTTTTGAGTTTGCAATATTCAATCCTGTCCTTTATTTTATCTTAATTCTTCATATTTGCTTTAAAGAATGTTATTTTGATTTTACCATCTTATGAAATGGTTGTATATTTTGAGTAACATTTTTTTATTGGTTTATGTTTGCAAATTTCAATATCATTTTTGTGTAATATGATATAATATTTTTATTATAATATCATCATAAATTATAATATCATATATTTATCATTTATTAACTCTTTTAATTATACTAATTTACATAAATAAAAGTTAACTTAAATCTATAACACACACACAATCGATATTTGAGTTTGTAATATTCAATCTGTCCTTTTATTTTATCTTAGTTCTTCATTTGCTTTTAAAGAATGTTATTTTGATTTTACCATCTTATGAAATGGTTGTATATTTTGAGTAAAAATTTTTTTATTGGTTTACATGTTGCAAATTTCAATATCATTTTTTAGAGTAATATGATATAATATTTTTATTATAATATCATCATAAATTATAATATCATATATTTATCATTTATTAACTCTTTTGAATTATACTAATTTACATAAATAAAGTTAACTTAAATCTATAACACACACACACACACAATCTATATTTGAGTTTGCAATATTCAATCTGTCCTTTATTTTATCTTAGTTCTTCATATTTGCTTTTTAAAGAATGTTTATTTTGATTTTACCATCTTATGAAAAGGTTGTATATTTTGAGTAAAATTTTTTTATTGGTTTTATGTTGCAAATTTCAATATCATTTTTGTGTAATATGATATAATATTTTTTATTATAATATCATCCTGCATAAATTATAATATCATATATTTATCATTTATTAACTCTTTGAATTATACTAATTTACATAAATAAAATTAACTTAAATCTATAACACACACACACAATCTATATTTAAGTTTGCAATATTCAATCCCTGTCCTTTATTTTTATCTTAGTTCTTCATATTTGCTTTTAAAGAATGTTATTTTGATTTTACCATCTTATGAAAAGGTTGTATATTTTGGTAAAATTTTTTATTGGTTTATGTTGCAAATTTCAATATCATTTTTGTGTAATATGATATAATATTTTTATTATAATATCATCATAAATTATAATATCATATATTTATCCTTTATTAACTCTTTGAATTATACTAATTTACATAAATAAAGTTAACTTAAATCTATAACACACACACACACAATCTATATTTGAGTTTGCAATATTCAATCCTGTCCTTTATTTTATCTTAGTTCTTCATATTTGCTTTTAAAGAATGTTATTTTGATTTTACCATCTTATGAAAAGACTGTACATTTTGAATTGTTGATTTTTAAATAAAAATGTTTTATTGGCTTATGCTGCAAAAAATTTCACTAATATCATTTCTGCAACAATTATTGACTCTTTGAAGCATACTAATTTGCATAAATAAAGATAACTTACATCTATACCACATAATGTCAATCTTTTTATTTCTTGATGGAATCTAACAGTATCTTCCTTTTTTATCAAATGACCCATTTTTAAAAAGTATTTACTTTTGAATAATTAGTTCGAATATTGCATGCGGTCTTTTAACGGAAAAATAACGGTTTCAAATTGAATTAATTTTAGAAATTTGCTACACACTGGTATGTTCGTAAACTCCAGGATTCACATAAAATGAATAAATTAGCAAGAGCGACTACCTTGCATTAATTACATTCGTAATATGTAACTACACATTCATGAATATTTATATACGTACAATTGATGTTATTTGAATTTACTTCCTAATTAGTATGCACATAATTTAATGTTACAATTCAAAACACGTCAGATGAACAAGTAACCATTTTATAGTTAACTTTTAGTATAAATTTAATCCCAACACAAAAATAGAATTCCTAGAATAAGACAGATAACGTTGCATATTTTTAAATGCAATGTTGATAACTTTGAGAATTCGAAAATATTTGTATCTTTATAAAAGACTACCTTGAATGGTCTGGAATAAAAATGAAGCTAGAATAATGTTTCTTAAGGTTGATAAAACCATGTTTATATATCCATATACCAAAGAGAATATTAAAAATCATGATCATTTCAGAAGAAAATCTTTAGAAAATTATTTTTTATAAGTAGTTAAAATAAAAATGTAAAGATATTTCCATTGAAGTATGCTTCTTGTAAATATGGCGTTGGCTTTGGAAATATTATTGCATTAGTTAGAAATTTCAAATTCTCATAACTTTTGTCTAAAATGAACCTTAAAAAGAAAAGTCACGAATTTCAAAAAGAACAAAATATGGATATTAAGTTAGTGATTGCAAACTTAGATGTCAGAGAAATTTTGAACTTGTTTATTAGTTATGAACGTGTATATACTTTTGATTGCAATATATTCAAACAATGGATTTTTTTTACTTCCATTTTTTTTTTCTTCTTCAAGTATATTCCATGACAAACTTAAAAATGATTGAATACTTAAAGTTGTTAATGTTTTTAATTTCTTTTGAAAACTTAGAAAATAACGTAAAAAGTCACTTTTGAAAGAGCTATAAAATGCTGCAACGAAATTACATTTATTCAATATACTAACATTAGAAAATATCAATTAAGTTAATGATACATGAAATGCAAAATTTAACAGATCATTTGAAAAGTTATATAATAGCATAAAATAGTTTGAAATACAATTGAAATTGTATTATTTCGAAAATTAATCTTTTGAACAGATTCAAATTTTAAAGCAACTTTTAAATTTTAGAAATTAAACTTCTTTTTTATAAAATTGTAAATGTAAGTACTAAACCTTTTCCTAAATTTTTTATTAAAAATTATTCAAAAGATGTATAATTACATTTTTTTAAATTATGAACATCTATAGTCAAACCTTTTAGAACAAATACTGAGATACATAGTCCAATCATAAACTATGGTTTTATGGGAATGGTAGTTAATACGCGTATCATTAATGTAAAGTAATGAGTAGTTCGCATATCATTAATGTTAATGCATATCATTAATGTAAATGAGTAGTTCGCATATCATTAATGTAAGTAATAAAAGTAGTTCGCATATCATTAATGTAAGTAATAAGTAGTTCGCATATCATTAATATAAGTAATGAGTAGTTCGCATATCATTAATATATAAGTAATGAGTAGTTCGTATATCATTAATGTAAGTAATGAGTAGTTCGCATATCATTAATGTAAGTAATGAGTAGTTCATATCATTAATGTAAGTAATGAGTAGTTCGCATATCATTAATGTAAGTAATGAGTAGTTCACATATCATTAATGTAAGTAATGAGTAGTTCGCATATCATATAAGTAATGAGTGCATATCATTAATGTAAGTAATGAGTAGTTCGCATATCATTAATAAGTAATGAGTAGTTCGCATATCTAACATTATTACTGGTATGCGAAATACAAAATTTCACATATCTTTTGAGATATTAGATAATAACATAAAAAATAGTTTGAAATACAAATGAAACTATATTTTTCGAAATTTAATTTTTAACAGATTCAAAATTTTAAAGAAATTTTTATTTTTTATAAATTAAACCTCTTTTTATACAATTTTAATGTAATTACCAAACCTATTTTCCATATTTTCCTTATTAAAATTATTCAAAAATTATATAATTACAGTTTTCTTTTCAAAATTTCTTTTTTTAATAAACCTTTATAACAATTATTAAAACGTATCGTAAAAATCATAAAAGATTGTTTTAAGGGAATGATAGTTAATGCATATAAGTAATGCCGCATATAATCGTAATGTATTGCAGACATTATTAAATTTTCATTTAACTTGTTTACCCAAAAAATTTAACAATTATCCTAAAATATATTTTGGAATAACTTTAAAAACTGGTAACTTTTAAATAGCTCTACAGTTCCAGCTCAATATAGATTAAAATTGTTTTGAAATATTTTAAAAGTACATAAAAAGTAAAGCAGATCATTACCATTTTTAATTCAAGAATAAATGACTAACATTCGTTAATTTTAAATTTTGCTTCCAAACAAAACTCGTCTTTTCGTAACAGCATGTCCAATAAGTAATCTGCTTAAATCTACATATAATGACATAGAATCCTGTAAAATGCTCAGTGAATTGAAATCAATGGAGAGCTTTTGGCCTCGTTAACTGTTGTGCTTTCAGAGAGCAGTCTGTCTCATCTGCATATATCAATATTCCAAATGAACACAGCGCGCGAATAAGTTTATTGGCAAATAAACTCTCCAACGAGAAGTATCCAGTATTTAATGATTCCTCGTTACTTTTGAAAACTGCCAAAATCTCATAATAACAAAATGGACTTCATTTTAAAAAGTGTTTAATTAAAATTCGGGACTCCGTAAAATTTACGGATACTATTAATTTTCATTAAATTCCTTTTTTTTTTTTTTTTTTTTTTTTTTTAATGAAAGATTCTATGAAATATATTATGGATTCGACTTTTACAACCCATCGGAGACCAATAAGTTTTTGATTATTCAAAAGGGAAAGTATAGTATCTTATTTGAATTGCGACGGGAAATGCGATGCTTTCAAAAGATTGGGTTCCCGATTAGAAATGAATTTTTATCAGCGTGATTCCATTTACATTTTTAATGATAGGGATCATAACAAGTGATTGAGAAAACCTTATTTAATTTTAATGATTCACTTTTAACTCATTGAAGGTAATAGTGAATAGACTATTTCAAAAACATTTAATATTCAAAAAATTTATGTATTAAGTCAGTGGTTTATAAAATTTTAAATATGCGAGGTAATTAATAAAGCAGCTTTTCGAAAAATGTAATAATAGAGAAAATGTCATAGATAGAAATAATAAGGAAATAATATTTTAACTAATAATTCTTCCTGAAGAATAAGTAATTGGTTTTATCATGAAACATAATTAATTGGTTTTATCAAGTAACATTAGAATTTGTTTTTTATCATGTAACATAATTAATTGACTTTGTGAAGCGACATTAGTAATAGGTTTTATCATGTAACACAATTTATTTGCTTCATCAAGTGAAATTAGTAATTGGTTTTATATCATGTAACGTAATTAATTTGCTTTATTAATTTGATTTATTGATTTGGTTTATTGATTCCCATAAAACTATATTTCATTGTCATAAAATATGGTTTTATGGGAATGGTAGTTAATATGTATAAGTAATAATGACACCAGCAAATATTGCAAACTTTATTAATTGTTCATTTAACTACGTATCGAAAAATTTAACAATTATCCTAAAAAATATTTTAGAATTATTTCAAAAGTACATACATATAATACAGATCATTACCATTTTTAATTCAAGAATAAATGACTAACATTCGTTAATTTTAAATTTTGCTTCCAAACAAAACTCGTCTTTTCGTAATAGCGTGTCCAATAAAGTAATCTGCTTAAATCTACATATAATGACATAGAATCCTGTAAAATGCTCAGAGAATTGAGAAATCAATGGGGTCCTTTTGGCCTCGTTAACTGTTATGCTTTCAGAGAGAGAGAGCAGTCTATCTCATCTGCATATATCAATATTCCAAATGAACACAGCGCGCGAATAAGTTTATTGGCAAATAAACTCTCCAACGAGAAGTATCCAGTATTTAATGATTCCTCGTTACTTTTTGAAATTGACAAAATCTCGGAATAACAAAATGGACTTCATTTTAAAAAGTGTTTAATTAAAATTCGGGCCTCCGTAAAATTTACGGATACTATTAATTTTTCATTAAATTCTCTCACTCTTTTTTTTTTTTTAGTTTTTAATGAAGATTCTCTAAAATATATTATGGAGTCGACTTTTACAACCCATCGGAGACCAATAAGTTTTGAATATTCAAAGGGAAATATAGTATCTTATTTGAATTGCGACGGGAAATGCGATGCTTTCAAAAGATTGGGTTCCCGATTAGAAATGATGATTTTTTTATCAGCGTGATTCCATTTACATTTTTAATGATAGGGATCATAACAAGTGATTGAGAAAACCTTATTTAATTTTAATGATTCACTTTTTTACTCAGGGAGGTAATAGTGAATGGAATAATTTCGAAATATTTAATATTCAAAAATTTATGTGTTTATTCAGAAGTTTATAAAATTGGAATTATGTACTGAGAGGTAATTGATAAGGCAGTATTTCGATAAATTTAATAATAGAGAAAATATTGTAGACAGAAATAATATTTTAAATAATAATTCTTCATTAAGAATAAGTAATTGGTTTTTAAAATAATTAGTAAGTGACATTAGTAATTCAAGTAACATTAGTAACTGGTTTTATCATATAACATAATAAATTGACTTTAAGACGTGACACTAGTAATTGGTTTTATCATATAACTTAATTAATTGGCTTTATCAAGTAACATTAGTAATTGATTTTATCAAGTATCATTAGTAATTGATTTTATCAAGTAACATTAGTAATTGATGTTATCAAGTAACATTAGTAATTGATTTTATCAAGTAACATTAGTAAATGATTTTATCAAGTAATATTAGTAATTGATTTTATCAAGTAACATAGTAATTGATTTTATCATAACCATTAACTTTGATTTTTTCAATAAACATTAGTAATTGGTTTTTGTAAAATAATTATGTGACTTTAAAACTTGACAAGTAATTGGTTTTAAAACAAAACTTAATTAATTGGCTTTATCAATTAACATTAGTAATTGATTTTATCAAGTAACATTGAATTGTTTTATCAAGTATCATTAGTAATTGATTTTATCCACAATAGTATTTGATTTTAGCAAGTAACAATAGTAATTGTTTTATCAAATAAAATATTGGTTTTATCATGTAACACAGTTTTACTCTATCATGTGGCATTAGCAATTTCTTCATGCAACTGGGAACAAATATATATAACTAATATCACATAAAGACCATTAACTTTGTTTCTTCAATACTATAACAGCCTTTGAAATACTTATGCGTGTGCTAAAACTTTAATCCAATGAACTTAAAAAAAAGAAGAAATTAATTAACTGGTATAATTATTATTCAATTAAACGTTGAACAGTTTTACATACATTTATTTATCGTACTCAGTTTCCACACTGGATTCGTGATTTCGCCCCTATGATATTGTAATTAGTTTTTAATAAAATATATATTCACATTTTTACTATTCATAAACACAACTTTAACAACTGGGAACAAATATATATAACTAATATCACATAAAAACCGTGAATTTTGTTTCGTTAATACAGTAACGGCTAAAGTGTTTGAATTACTGATGAGCGTGCTAAAACTTTTAATCCAATGAACTTAAAACGAAAGAGATTAATTAACTGATATAATTATCCTTCAATTAAACATTGAAGAGTTTTACATATATTTATGATGATATATTAGTCAGTTTCTCAGTTAGTACTTAGTTTCTTAGTAGATGCTCAGTTTAAACATTAGATTCCTAATTTCGCCCCTAGTGATATTACAAGTTTTTTAATAGATCATATATTCACAATTTTTGCTATGCATATACACAATTTTACAACTAGGAACAAATATATATATAACTAATACCACAGAAAATCATGAAATCTGTTTACAACCTAAAGTTGTTAATCAACAACCTAAAGTTTTGCGAATTAGTTATGCGTGTGCTAAAATTTAATCCAATAAACTAAATACAAAAGAGATTAATTAACAGCTATTTCTACTATTTAATAAAACATTGAAGAGTTCTACATATATTTATGATGATATCTTACTCAATTTCGCAGTTAGTATTCAGTTTCTCAGTAGATACTCAGTTTCCACATTAGATATCTAATTTGCCCTTGTAATATTATAATAGTTTTTAATAGATTATATATTCGCAACTTTACCATTTATAAAACAACTTTTACAACTGGGAGAAAATAAATAAAACTAATATCACATAAAAAACATGAACTTCGTTTTGTTAATACTATAACGGGTTTTGAATTAAATATGCGTGTGCTAAAACTTTAATCCAATGAACTTAAAACGAAAGAAGAGATTAATTATCTGATATAATTATTATTCAATTAAAAATTAATCCACAAATAAATCACTAAGAATTTGTGTGAAAAATAAGTTTTTTTTAATATTTATCCAAGAAAAAAGCAAGTATCGTTTTTAATAAATCACTTATTCATTAAATTCCTAAACTATTTTGTAATCCATTTATTAATATTATCTTCATAAACGCGTTAAGTTAAGAGTTTCTTAAAGATATAATTTAATCATCGTCTGACTTTTCCGGAATCATTTAGTCTATTGAATTAAATATTTCAAATTTCTTCACTATCTCATAAAAATCTCTTCAGAAACCTTTCAAATGCTTCTGAGAACACTGAAATCTAATAAATGGTATTACGGACTAATATCACATAAAAACTAAGAACTTTGTTTGGTTAATACAGTAACAGCCTAAAGTGTTATGAATAACTTATGCGAGTGCTAAAACTTTAATCCGATGAACTTTTAACAAAAGAAGAGATTAATTTTGATATCTTAATTATCTTCGTTATTTCTTTTTCTTTTATTTCCCAAAAGCCTCCGTTCTTTAAACGGATAAAAATTGCATTTATTATTCTTTGTTTGAAAGAAATTTAATGACGATCTAATTCAAAATATTCATTCCTAGAAAGAAATTTCTTGCATAATTAATAAGCTTATTAAAGAATGATTTATTAAAGATGATTCTTCATATTAGTGAATATAAAATGAAAATACATGCTTTTAATTACTATAAAATAGATTCATTTTATAAAAGTTTCCTAACTTTCTAAAAAAGCTAGGTTTTTATAAAACCAATTATATTTATGATAATAATGAATTTATGAAAAGATATTACGCATAAAGTCGTTGTACCATAACTTAATCTATAATTGTAGTAAGACTTTATCAATTTGATATTGTATAAGAAGTTTTAAAAACTTCTAATATTATATATACTATTATAATATTAATTACTTTCATGTGTGCTTCGAGTAGCTGCTTGATGGCCAATTGGCTACCGCTCTGGCCTTTGATACCACTTCAAGTTCAAACCTTGGCGACGACATGAATGCTTGTTTGTGGCATAGTCCTGAAAAATTTTATTTGCCTTTTCAGTTAGTAATTTTTAATATATATTCGTGATCTTTAAAAGTTTCAAGTGTTTTCAGTCTTATTTCATTCGGAACTTTTTTTTATTGAATCAATTTTAATGATGACCTTTCCAGCTTTAATGAATTAGATTTGGTGAATCTAGTTCACCAAATCTCTTTAATTCTTTCATTACCAAACAATTATGACTGAAGTGCAATGTTCAAGCCCCAAGACGGACGACTGTTACATACTGTGAGAAATCTTTTAGAATCAGCTTTTTCTTCAATTTATTAATTGCTATTCAACTAAAGAAGGACTCTTTGAAATCTTAGAAAAAAAAAAAAAAGAAGACTCTGAAAATTATTTATTTCTTTTTGAATTCCCACATATTTATATTTTGTAGATTTGGAATAGGCAAAAACCATTTATTTATCGGAATTTTCAAACCATTTAGAAATATTAATTTGATCCACTGCTTGAAGTTACTTAAAAATGAAAAAAATTGTTCTTGAAAACCAATTTTCCCAAATACATGCAACATAAATTTATGGCAGCGTGTTACACGTAAAAGCTAATCCAGTTGAATTAAATATTATACGTGTTGTAGCCAATACAAACTCTTTCGTTTTGTTCTTGATGTCTACTACTTCCAATCACTTTCGCGGCTTGATGGCCAATTGGCTAGAGCCTTTGGTATCACAGGCTTCAAGTTCGAACTCTAGCAGTGCCAAGAATGTTTGTTAGTGGTTCGGAATTCACGTTAAACAGTAAATCCCGGTATAATTAGCCTAAAGTGTTCAAACTAATGACAGCGACAAACCAACCCTATTTTGAGTTACAATTTTTTTTCATGCTTTATACATGTGCATGAATTATAAAACATGACAATATACTAGTCCTATACTATCCCAAAGCAAAAGATAATAAATTTATAAAGTTGTGTTTATATCAATTTATGGTTAAAATCAATGGATTATTACTTATTTCAGGCAAGCCTTTAAAAAAATCAAGTATCCAAGGAAACAAGTTAACCCATCGCACAAGAATAAATATTTCATGAACATACATATAACATAAATATCATAATCTGCAAAAAACAACAAATTCATTAAAAAATAAATGTGTTATCTTCATAAAATTGTTTCATTTTTCGAAAGTTCAAAGTAAAAAAATACTATGTTATAAAGATATTTCTTATCCAAGAAAAACCCAAAACAAAATAAGGAGACATCCAAAATAAATACGAATTAAAATCTGCACCTCAAATTATCTAAAAACTAAACCTCCCAAATCTCTCATCTTTTCACCAAAATTATCTTTTTTTCTGAGCATTTAACGAAAGCTGTCCTTCCGAGCAATTATTTTTCACTCGTAGATGAATTACATTTTATCTTACTCTTGACAACTCATCAGTTTTAAGGGTGAGGAGGAAAAAAAATCCAGTGTTTGCTTTACTCGTTATATTCCGTCAGTTAATGATGCTTTTGAAGATTAGGCAGTTTCTCTTTACTTGGTATTTTTTTATACCGCTTTTCTTCATATTTTCTCCAAATAAATCTATTTTTTTTTTATCTTTTTAAGGCAATTAGGAATATGCGTCTCGGTGTATAAGTGTTTGAAAAAAGATTTTTAAAAAAATGCATGGCCTTAATATTGCGATGACGCGTTTATGATGACATGCGTGATAGTAAAAGTGCTGTATTTGCTTCACTAAATGACGCCAAGTTGACAGATGCGTTTCAAAATATCATTAATATCTTTGTTCAAGGCAGAAAAAAGTATAGAATTGATAAGAATCATAAAAATGATCTATATGTGCATTAACGTATGTTATACAAGTTAATAACTTCTGAATAAGGATTTTCTTATGGATTATTAACTTCAGAATTTTCATCGAATTAATATAATATTATGGTGGATCTAATATCTATTTAGTTTAACCTTGGGGGCCTGAATGGCCAAGTGTCTAGTGCTCTGGCGCTCGGTGCTACAGGTTTTGTTTTCGAGTCCCAGCGGTACTATGGGTGTTTGTTGTGGTACGGAATTCACTTTAAGCCCTAGGTCCCAGTCTCATATGACCGTAAGAGCGTCACGGAGCCAAGTCAGACTTCTACCTACGGATGCACCATCACAATGGAAGCTTCCCCCCTTTCCCTTCAACCATGAATCTATACGCGTTCGTGGGCTTGGTCTAGATGTCTACCAATTGGGAAGAGAAACAATACAACAACAGCGTAACCTCGGGGTATCGATTATCATTTATTAGCTATAATATAGAGACAGAAATAAAAATTATATACATTGTATGCTTATGCATTTTAAAATATATAATTATACTTAAAAAGTATTTATTAAATTCATGAATACGTACAAATTTTTGCTATGATTGCTATATCTACGAACACATTTTGTTGAAAAATACTTCCGGTTTTATTTTTAGATCTAATTGTTATCTATCATCGTATTTACGGTACATAATATTGCGATAACAAGCCGAAGATTTATTTAAATTCTATTAACAATTTTCTTATAAAAACAAATTATGCAAGTCAAAAAAATCAATGTATTTGTAGTGCAATGTATGCAATATATTAACAATGTATACATATACAATATATCACAAAATTACATTAGTGTAATCAATGCAGAGATCAATTTATATCGAATTATTATGTAATTTGTAAATAATTCAATATACATTGATTCTATGTCTGATTAATATGATTACATTGATCTCTGCCTGATTAATATGATTACATTGATCTCTCTTTCTGATCAATCCAGAAAGTTTTATTGTTATAATTTATACAGATTTTCGTAATTATTTTAAGGAAATAAATTGTTTCTTAAATCATTTTAATTAAAGAAATTATATTATTATTTATTTCCAACATCTTATTTTTCATACAAATATTATTCTAATAATCTGGCTTCTTAAAAATAAGAACTGTATCATATATCCAACATCTAAAGAAGAACATATTGATTTAATATTAATGTAAGATGCATTGAAACATTATTAAATTCTGATTAAAAATTAGATTTATATCGTTAAAATTTGTTTGAGAAGTTAAATTAAAATAAAATATTTCGAGAGGAAAATAAATATATTTTTTTCATTTATGTTTAAATAAATCATGCCTCTTTGTATGATATTCTATGAAATACACATATATATATATATATATTATGAATTTTTTAAATTATTAAAAGTAAACTTATAATATTTATATGGATTTTAGAAAATAATTATGGATACCTCTGTGAGAAAAATATGCTCTTAGTCCTTATTTCAAAAAGGAAAAAATATGTTTCTCGAGTAGTCTGCCGAGTTTCAGCCATACAAACCTGTTGCTAAAATAAAATTCAACTAAAAATCGATCGAAAATGATGTAGTTCCATTTGAAAACGCTATTCTAAAACGATTGTTGATTTTTTCTATATGAACTACAGATATTGCAGCTAGCTATCAAAAATATATGATATGATATAGCATAATATAAATATCTGATAATAATATAGATAAATAAAGATATAATGTAATTTCTAATATAGATATAACATATAGATATATACATATAATATATAATTATATAAGAATAATATATGAAAATAACAATCGAGAAAGTTTGTATTTCATTTCAACTAGTTTTTATTCTTCAAAAAAAAAACTGATCTGAAAAAATTAATCTATTTAAAAAAAAAAGATGGTAATTTTAAAACCAGTTTTTTAAAAAAAAAATAATAATAATTTATTATTTTTAAATTATAATATTAATTAAAATAAAAAATAATTTATAAATATTTTAAAACGAAAAACTCATAAAATAAAATAAAATAAATATTTCAGTAATTATTTTTATTTAAAAAAAAAAAAAACTGATCTGAAACAATTAATCTATTTAAAAAAAGATGGTAATTTTAAAACCAGTTTTTCCAAAAATTATAATAATTTATTATTTTTTAAATTATAATATTAATCATAATAAAAAATATTTTATAAATATTTTAAAACGAAAAACATATAAAATAAAATAAACCTTTCAGTAATTTTTTTGTTAAAATCAGTATAATATTCAAATGATCACATTATTAAGATTAAATGTTTAAATTAATAATACATAATAAAATCACTTTAAATTTTTTTTTTCCAGTTTAACATAATTACTATTTAAACTTAATAATTTTTAATTAATTTAATTAAAAAAAATAATTTTACAAAAAAAAAGTTTAAATAAACTGGATAATATTAATGTAAATTCTATACTAGTTAATTACTTGAAAAATTTTAACATTAACCTTAATAAATTAAATGTTTAGCTTGGAATTAATCATTTTAAAATGGATCTTAATTTTCCCAATTATAAATATAGTGTTAAGTAATAAATATGAAAATATTCATATTTATTATTTAGCAATTATATATGAATTATATACAATTATATATTATATTTATTATTTATTTTTATTACATTTTTATATTTTTTATTTATTTAAATTATTATTTAATTTTTTTTTTTAAATCTACCTCCTTTCAAACATAAATTAACATACTAAACATGATTTATTGTATATAATAAATTTATTGTTCCTTAATTTTAAACTTAATTAATAATAAGGAACAATAAATTGTATTATTATTGTTCCTTAACATTATTAAATTTTTTTTTAAGTTATCATTCTTTTAATAATTATTATTTTTTTTAAATTTTTTAGAGTTTAATATTAATAACCTTAATATTAAACTTAAACTATCTGAAAGGATATATTAACTATAACTTCTAAGGATTTGTTGATGTGGAATGTTTAAGCAAATTTAAGAAGATAAGATTAAGAAATTGTTTATCTTAACTTTTTTCTTAACATTTCTCAGGAGCTTTCTTTACGAAAATGTTTTCTCGATTATTTTATGCGTATTAAGCATCTTATCTAGTTAATATCTTGACAGAATATCTTTTTATTTCGTTATTACATGCGTTTCCTAGTAGAATACATATATAATAAATGTAAATCTTCAAATACTTTTTCATTTTCAAATACTTCATACTTTAAGTTTTTTTTTAAAGCCATACACAAAGTTTTTTTTTATTTGTTTATTCAAAGAAAAAGGATATTATATATCATTCAAAAAATAATAAAATAAAAAATCATGTCTGTAATTAACGATGTACAAAAATTCATTTGTACATCTTGATACTTTACAGACAGGATTTTTTTTATTTTATTATTTTAACTTTATTTTTCTTTTGGGATTTTCTCTAGAATGACGCCAACGATATACAACCCAAAACATATATCGTTAATTCTAGAGAATTTGGATAATATTATTCGTTTTTATATCAAGACAACTAATATCACATTATAACATTTTTGATTTTTATATATATTTTATATTCATATATTTTTGAATTTTATATATATTTCCTATTCACATATTTTTGATATTTATATATATTTTATATTCATATATTTTTGAATTTTATATATATTTCCCTATTCACATATTTTTGATATTTATATATATTTCATATTCATATTTAATTATATTTTATAAATTTTTATACAAATTTATTTCTACACGAATTTTTATTTTAATTTTGAAATATATCTTTTTTTCTAGAGAAAAACGTAAACTATAGAAAAACTAATGGCACATAAAATAAATGACATCATATGTGGATGACTAACATCACTAGGTGTTATTCTCTTTCATAATATTAAAATCTATCTAATGAAGCATTGCCAGATTATCTACTAGATTTAACTTCTTTTTGAAACAACCCTATGAAACGTTTAAGTGGTAAGGAAAAGTACTTATTTATATATCTTTACCATTTTTTTTTATTAAAGATATGGTAAAGTAACGCAGAAATATCAAATTTAAATAATTTTTTAAAACATATCATAGACTTGTAAATGTTAATAAATTATGGGTGTGAGGCAGCTTGTGCACACTTATTATTTTAAATAATTATGATGTATTAATTTTTATTATTTAATACATACTCATATGGGTCTGATGGCCTATTGAGTAGGGCTTAGCGCACGTGCCACAGGTTTCGAGCCCCGGCGGTATCATGAATGTTTGTAGTGGTTCTCAATCCTGTTTAAACCGTAGGTGCCGATCTAATATGAATGTAGAGCGTTATACGCAGGGTTGACATCCGTACCCCTGTAAAATGGTAGCATCTACTGTCACGAAATCTGCCAACAGGCAGAAATGACTATAGGGCTGTTGACTATAGGGCTAGCCACTTGTTCGTCAATGAAGAGAAAAAGACATATTCAAGTGATTGATACAATGAATTCTCACAAAGAGAGTCGTGTTTACATTTTCCATGCATATAATATTTTACATCTTTTATAAAATTTTAAATGACAAAAATATGCATTAGCGAAAATAAAGAGGCGTGTCCCCATTATTTACTCATACTACATATTATTGATTTGCCTGCATAAAAATAAGTTTTACCTTCACAACAACACTAACATCAATTAATTAATAGAATCACCATCTAAAACAATTTAATCATTTTTTTTCAAATAAACCTGAAGTTGATACTTACATAATTAAAAACAAAGCTTTTTAAAAGGCTTATTTGCATCAAAATCAAATATCTATCTATTATTTTTTTCTCCTTATAAGGTTTTCTTCTTTTGTTTTCTTCGAGCTCCTCCCCACTTTTTTGAACATCTTTTGTAGATAACAAATCCGAATAATCACAAAAAGATGGGCATGTTAATCGCCAGAAAATAAACCGGCATGGATGGACGACACTAATCATGAGAACCTAAAAACGAAAGCTCCGAGCAGCAATGATGGATTTAAATGATGCGAACACTTTAAATGGATTTAGTTTCTCGTTTTTTTCCTATTTTTTTACTTATTTCATCCCACAAAATCACACGCCGGAAGATTCTTTCGATCGTTAAAACTCGAAGGAATTGAAAAAAAGAAGAGCGGATCGTCCAAAACATTAACCTTCTAAATCCAGCAATTCCACAATATTTTAGAAATCGACCCATTTTCAAAGGAAGACCAATTTTTATTAGATAAAGCGAAATGAGTTATCGGAAAAAAAGAAAGAAGAAAAATACTCTATTATTTAATTCCTGCTCAAGTGGGCCTGATCGCCGAATGAATAGAGCAGAGGCCATCTGTGCCATGTATGTATGTAGTGGTTCGGAATCTACTTTAAACTGTAAATAGATCTATTTTTCATAACAAAAACCTACTTTTAACCGTAATAGGTCCAGTCTAATTAGTAGAGGGACCCCAGTAGAAGGTTTGGCCTATTACTGACAAACCTACCACTTTAAAAAAAGAAAACATCTCCTGTCTCGTAATCTGCCGGATAGGCAGACAGCTTTGGCCCATCATGAGGATATTGCCAATGAAGAAGACATATTCAAGTGATTAATAGTATGAATTCTCGCAAAAAGAGTCGTGTTTACATTTTCAAGCATAAAATATGTTTTTATATTTTATAAAATTTAAATAAAAAATAAAGTAAATAAAAAATAAAGAGGTTGGTCCCTCATTATTTCAGATTATTGATAAAACCCGCCTAAAATATGGCTTCCTCTTCACAACAACACTAACATCAAATTAATAGAATCACAATCAGAACAATTTGAATTACATTTTCCAGAATAAACCTGAAGTTGCTACTTACATAAGTAAAAACAACATTTTAAAAGGCTTTATTTGCTTCAAAATCAAAATATTTCCGTATTATTTTCTCCTTATAACATTTTCCTCTTATAATGTTTTCTTCTTTTTTCACATGCCTCCATCTTTTCTTCGAACATCTTCTTAGATAATAAATCCGAAATAATCATAAAAGATGGGCATGTTAATCGCCAAAAATAAAACTAACGGATGGACAACACTAATCATGAGAGCCTAAAAACGTGAAAGCACCAAGCAGCAATGATGGATTTAAATACTGATGCTCGCTGATGCGAACACTTTAAATGGATTTAGTTTTCTCGTTTTTTTTTTTTTTTTTCTTATATTTTTTTTTTACTTTTTTTCATCCCACAAAAATCACACCCCGGAAGATTCTTTTCGATCGTTAAAACTCGAAGGAATCGAAAAGAAGACCAGATCGTCCGAAACATTAACCTTCTAAATCCAGCAATTCCACAATGAAATATATTTTAGAAATCGACCCATTTTCAAAGGGAAGACCAGGAATTTTATTAGATAAAGCGAAATGAGTTATCGGAAAAGAGAAAGAAGATGAAGGGGAGTTCGATAAAAGTGTTCTGCATATTCTGGGGACCCACTAGATTGAGGTTGGAAGTTAAGGAAATCTTGTGTGCGTGTTATTGATTGTTCCACGTCATCAGCCAATAACAGTCGATGGAATTCGTACTTTGGAACTCGTTTAGAAAAAAACGTTCCGTTTAAAAAGATAGTATTCGTTTGGTTTTTTTTATTTTTCGATTTCTATCGAAGATATATCGGTTTCGATAAGATTTTTAAAGACGTGAAATAATAAATTAAAGACATTTTGAGAAAATGAGACAAAAAAAAAAAAAAAAAAAAAAATGTCAAAAAATGATTAAGAGAATATTTTTTTTTAAACATTCAACTTTTAAAATATGAATTTTTGATAGTTCTAAGATAACGGGTACTGTGGTGTATCAATGTTATTTTTCATCCCTAGCCTTCATAGAGATAATTGCTTCTTTTTGTATATCATATGGTAGGACAATGTGTGCCTCGTGTGGATTCGGATTAGAATAGCCCTAACAGCCCAGCCCATGCATATCGTAAAGGTGATAAAAATGGTACCTAATTGGTAGGGAGTAAAACCGGGTGTTGTAAAGTCAGACTTCTTCCTTTTGGGTGTCCCATGTCTTTGTACCGCAAGGTCAAGAACAAAAATGAAGCTGCATTTTTTACTCTTTATCATGAGTCATCGGCATACATGGTTTCATGTGGACTTGTTCCAGATGTTGCGTTGTCTCTACCAAATGATAAGTAGCAACAACTATGCAAACTTCTCGTTTTTACCTTAAACTTTGAAAACATATACATTTACAAGAATCGTCATAGATCTTATAGCATAGAAGCACCAATTGAGACATATCAACCTTCCTGGAATCGAATTGTAGTCAATTTTTTTCTTGCTAGTTACAGCACAAATACAACCATTAGGCTGCTAAACAAATTTCTGAAAATATCGTCAAAAAAAAGAGGTGACATAAGTTCGAATAAAAAGATATATTTTACCAGAATCATCATAGAGCCTATTTATAAAGTATCAAGAAATACATCCAACCATCTTAAATTCCATCGTAGTCGATTTGCTTGCAGGTAAGCACACAACATAGTCGTTAGGTTATTAAGCAAGTTCTATGGGAAATATAGTATCGTTAAGAAAGGAAGACATCATATCTTAAAAATATGTATGTATATCTTGTACTCTTTTGTGTGTTAGTGGGT
>BPLR01021399.1:0-40755 GCA_021605095.1 Caerostris extrusa
TGCACTCGGACAACGCCTTGTCGGCTAAATGATCTACAATCTTGGCAATGAGTTCCCTGCCGAATAGTAACTCCATTACGTGTATTGCAGTGGAATGCGGTGGTCTGTCCCACTCCAAGAAGGCAGAGCTTTGCAAGAAAAAGGCAAGGATATCGTTTTGCAGTGGATCCCAGGCCATTGTGGGATCTTGGGTAATGAGAAGGCGGATTCTCTTGCCAAAAAAGGAGCAACCATCACCCAAATCCTTTGTAAAGACATCTCTTTTCACTCGATGAAACTGATGATCCGAGACTTTTTCGAACACTCTATCTTTGATAATATACTTGACGGCAACTCATCTAAAACCTGGTTTAACTTTATTCTAAACATCCCTGATCAGCCCATTTTTAAAGCTGTTGCCCTTTTCAGATCCTGACGGGCCATGATTGCATGGCCAATCATCTTTTCGTATGAAAATATTTGCAAGTCCAAAATGCAGGAGAGGACATGGATTCATCTCACCTTCCTATCTGCCCTGCACTTGTTTCCTCTACTGTGTAGGGTCGTTACTGGGAGGCTAGGGCCCTTCTGGGCTAAACATATCACTATGTGATTTCTTTCGATTCTCGCTGTTGTTTTCATGTTCTTTGTGTTCTTTTTTTTTCTTTTTATTACTTATTGTAGCCTGTTATTTGAAGTAAAAATTTTACGAATTCATCGGCAAAACTTTTGCTGCTTGTATTGTTCCTGTTTCTCTTTTAATTATAAATGTTGAATAAAACTCTATTTTTGAAAGTAAAAAATGATTACATTTAGATTAGACTTTAATACAATATCATAGAAGGAATGTTACAGAAAATTATTCAAAAGTTCAAAAGAATTGTGTACGTGTTCAGAAATAACTTGTCTTAAATTTGATAAGACATTTTTATGTATTTTATATATATTGCTTATCGATTAAAAAAAAATGTTTTATGCTGTCTTGTGCCTTTTATATTTTAAAGGTAATTAATGCAACATTATAACAATTGCTGTTAATGTCAATAATAATTGCTTGTTTTTAAATTTATTAGTAAATTATGTAATTACGTATTGTTTAAATTACATCTTTTATAATATTACTTGTGTGTGTAAAGGCTTTCGTTTTGTAAAACATGCCAAATGTGAAATATATAAAAGAATGAACTTGGCAATCGCTCGCAGAATTGGTTGGTTGTCAAGTTGCCTTCAACTACCAATCAACTATACAATTATAACAGTTGGGCTGACATGTTCGTAGGCGCCACATAAATGGCGCTACTAGTATTAAATCCTAATGATGTTTAGTTAGCCCTAACCTTCAAAAGATGTATAAATTTGACAGCTGTTTCCACTATTTGTCTGTGAGTTATAACATTTTTAGTGAAGCAACTTTTTGTTAGTTTGAAAAAAAAGGATAAAAAAGAATTTCGTGGGTTAATAAAGCATTGCTTTTCGGCAAAAATACTATTGAAGCCAAGGTTTGGCTTGATAAACATTATTATTCGACTTTGCACCAGGAAAAATCAACCTTAGAGAAGTGGTTTGCTAAATTTAAACCAGGTGAAATGAGCACCGAGGACGATGCACGCAGTGGACACCCCAAATTGGCTGTTACCGACGAAAACATTAAAAAGTCCACAAAATAATTTCTGATAACCGTAAAGTGAAGTTGATTGAGATAGCTGAGACCCTAAAGATATCAAAGAAACGTGTTGGACATGTCGTGAATGAATATTTGATATGCGAAAGCTCTGTTCAAAGTGGGTGCCGCGCGAGTTCACAATGGACCAAAAACAACAACGAATTGATGATTCTAAGCAGTGTTTGGAGCTGTTCAATCGTAATAAAACCCGAATTTTTGCATCTATATGTGACAATGGATGAAACATGGCTTCATCATTTTCACACTGAGTCCAATCGACAGTCAGCCGAGTGGACTGCACGTGATGAACACTAAAAATACTATAACTTCACTAAAAACGCTATAACTCACATACTAATAGTGCAGCAGCTGTCAAATTGATACACGTGTCTTTTGAAGGTTAGGCTAACTAAAAATCATATGGATTTAATGTTAGTAGCGCCATCTACATGTCAGCCTATGAACTTTTTGTCCACCTGTTACACCTTGGAGATTAATTTTATGACATTACAGATAGGTTATTTATTTTATAAGCTTTCTCGAAGTTATTAAAAACTATTCAAAGAATACAAGAAGAATATTTATAACAGCTCGTGCAAAAAAAAAAATGTCTTCAAAGTCCTTGACCATTTATTTTGATTTATAGTTTCTCATAGATGTAGTGGAGTGAGTTGAGTCTTTTGCTTTCGTGCAGTGGACTTGTTGATATTTATCATATTTAATACTGCAATGTAACGAATTCATTCGAAACTGCTGTTTGTATTTTTCTTGTCTCTTGTCTTTTAATTGTAAATGTTTAATAAAACACTATTTTTGAAAGCAAAAATTAATTTTATTTTTCTGGTCGTCTAGTCGCAGAATTCTCTCTTCTTTACCAAAAAAATCCTTTTAAGACAATCTGTGAAGAAGGGGTTAGCTTCCCTCACAGTTGAGTAGACATTTCTCAGCTAGCGGTTTATCACCCATCACGATAGAACAACTCATACTATATCATATTCCATCTGTAGTTGTTTCGACCTGGGAAGATCGCACAGATATTCGCTAATTTCCTCATTATACATGACACTGTATATCTGTTATCACATTTAAGTGATAGGTTGTTCCTCATTAGTACAAAACACTAATTAGATGTAATATAACTCACTCACAACACAAGTTTTTCTGCTGCCAAACTTGTGTGATGGGTTATTATATATTTGTCAAATAGCATACATTCGAAAAATGCTACAACATGTTCAGAAATAATTTTTCTTAAATTTGTTAAAAAAATTTCATGTATTACATTTATATTGCTTAAGTGTAGCTGTGAATTAGTATTTATTATCATTCTGAATTTTATGATAATTGTTTCATTATATTTATGCGTTAATTATTTTTTACGATTTGCTTAAATTTCATGTGATAAATATAGACATTAAAAGTTTTCAAAATAATTTGTAAAAATGTTTTTTTTAATAAAACATGTCAGTGTAAGATAATTTGAAGATTGCATAAAAAAAATTAAATACGAAGAAAGTTTATCAAAAGAAGTTTCCATACATTTTTCTCCTTGCGATTTTAAAAAATATATTAAATAAATATATTAAAAATAAATTTTCAAGTTACTTCCAAAGCGATTTTTCTAATAATACATCTCAACTTTTTTTCAATGATTAAACCTAACGTATTTCATTATTTTTTTGTTAAAGTAATATTTTGAATTTGAAGGTAATCTTTTTTTATGAATAATATTAAATTTCGCCTACGAAAGCCGCAAATGTTTGTTTATGAATTTGAAATCATGAAATATAAAAAACAGAATTCATTTTTTCTTTTAGCAGAGAATGTGCTAACAGAGCCAGGATTAAGAATTTTTATATTGTTTGCTCAGCTAACAAAACTTCAAATCTATTAAAATTACAAACATTCGAAAGTTTTATTAATTTTTCAGTAAAATTAAATATTGATTTTTATGAAAAAAAAAAGAACTTAAAAAAATTCAATTAAAGTGAAAAATTTTTTTTTGTACAATATCAAGCACGATTCTGAAAATTATTTTAAAAAAGCGAAAGAAAACAAAATGCAATATTCTACTTTTTAAATAGCTATGTTTTTTTATTTTATTATTTATATATAAAATAAAAATAATCATTTCTATTTGTAGGATTTATATTTATATTAAATAAATGAACTCTTTTTATAATTCAAACAAGTTAATTTGAATTATTTTCTTTAAATTAAGTACAAAATAAATGCATTGTTGGATATGCGCCAATCAAAACGCATGCATATCAGGAAAACACATGTATAATAGATTTAAAGGCAATATAGATATATATGCTGAAATACAAAATCAATAGATTCAAAATAATATAGAAAATGATGGAATCAATTGATTATAGAACAATATAGAATCAATTGATTATAGATCAATATAGAATCAATAGAATATAGAAAATAGAATCAATAGAATATAAAAACAATATAGAATCAATACAATATAGAAGAACATATAATCAATAGAATATAAAACAATATAGAATCAATACAATATAGAACAACATAGAATCAATAGAATATAGAGCAATTTAGAATCAATAGAATCTAGAAAATATAGAATCAATAGAATCTAGTACAATATTGAATCAATAGAATATAGATAAAATAGAATCAATAGAATTTTTTTAAAAAAATAGAATCAATAGAATATATAACAATATAGAATCAATATAGCTACAGCATTCTTATCTTTCCATTGGCAAAATTTTCGCATTCTATATTGGTTATAGATAGAACAAATTTGTAGTATAGAAAGTCATTCAATTGTTTTCGAAAAAGAAAAAGAGGGAAGATGCGATCCTTTAGATGCCACACCCCAAGGGATGTTTGTTCGAAATTGAATGCCACAATATGGCTCAACTGATCAAGAGCAGCTGAACTCTACATGGTATATATATATATAATAGATACAAAACTTGAGGTCTAAAATAAACTAAAAAGAGGAAAACAACTAAAAAAAGAAACGGTTACAAAAAGGTAACAAATTTTTAGATGAAACAGTCGCAGCAAATTAAACAGTGTACCATAAGGGCTGCACTGGAAGTTACTTACTTAGCACTACTCAGGGGGCGCGTGTAACTTGAAGATAAGCTACGGACGCAAAGTAACGATGGCCATGCAACTCTACGATCCTGTTAGACCGGGACCTGCGGCTTAAAGTGGATTCTAAAACCACTACAAACATCCATGGCACAGCTGGAATCCAAACACGAAATCTGTGGTACCTGTGTGGTAAGAAATTCATAAACATCTGATCGTTGAATAATTTTTATTAAAAAGGTATTTGTAAATAGATAAAGTTATATAAAAAAAACAAGTTTATAAAAAAAAAAAGATAGGATAATAACTACATATTATCTGCATGTGATTTTCTGCTTTTATAACCCTTATATGAGAAGATTTAATCCGTAGGTACCTGTCTAATATTGTAGAGCGTTGGGGATAGGGCTGACAACCCTACCTTGTAAATAGAAACATCTCCTGACTCGAATTCCGCCAGTAGGCAGATAGCCTTGGCCCACCATGAAGTTGTCGCCCAATTGTAGATTGGTTTGGTTTGTCGATTTACGATCTTTTCTGCACTCTTTAGGCTAATTAGGCTGGGACCTACAGTTTAACGTGGATTTCGAATCACTGGCATACATCCATGCCATCGCCAGAATTGAACCTGAAGCCTGTGGAACCAAAGATCAGAGCGCTGACCAATTGGCCATCAGGACGCTAGTGAATGAAAAAAAAGTAGAATGGTTCAACATCTTAATTCTTCAGATAAATGACCTCGCTTATTCATATTAATAGCTATAGAGATGCATATCTCATAATTAACTAAATGAACATTTTCTGAATGTGTAGTAAATTATCCACACATATTCAATACAAATAAAACGTATACACATTTTCAGAATGTATGTCAACTGCAGAAACTACAGGGAGACAGCTTTAAACCCTATTTTGGGACGATCTACGATCCTGTTAGACCGGGATCTAGGGCTTAAAGTGGATTCCAAACCACTACAAACATCCATGGCACCACTGGGATCTGAACACGAAACTTGTGGTACCGAACGCCAGAGACATAGCAGAAATTAAACGATAAGAAATTCATAACCATCTGATCGTTGAATAATTTTATTAAATAGTTATTTGTAAATAGATAAAAGTCATACAAAAAAAAATGACTTCAAAAGACAGAAGCCTGATTAATTTGTATATCACATTCTGATGCGAAATTTGTTTCTAAGTATACTGATTTGTATGCAAATTTATTTTTGCTTCAATAAAATTTACGAATTTAATGAATACTCTTGCGTCGAAATCCAGGTCCCCGTGCAAAGGGAAGTCAACGCCCTTGTCCTGTAAACATCCTGTCTGTGGGGTGTCTGGAAGGGGGTGAGATGACGAAAAAGCGAAAGGAATGTAAGAGAGGGAGTTGAAGCACTGAAACCAAAGAGAAAAGATTGCATGGCCAGTCCATCCTCGAGTGTGATGGCTGCCTAAAATAAAGGAGCTCAATAAATGTAACCCCAGAGAGAGGTTGTGTGGCCAGTCCATCCTCGAGTGTGATGACTGCCTAAAATAAAGGAGCTCAATAAGTGTAACCCCAGAGAAAGGTTGTGTGGTCAGTTCATCCTCGAGTGTGATGGCTGCCTAAAATAAAGGAGCTCAATAAGTGTTACCCCAGAGACAGGTTGTGTGGTCAGTTCATCCTCGAGTGTGATGGCTGCCTAAAAAAATAAAGTAAAGAGGTTGTGGCTGGTCAGTCCATGAGAGCTAAAAAATAGTGTAAAGTGTAACCCCAGAGAGAGGTTGTGTGGTCAGTCCATGAGTGTGATGGCTGCCTAAAATAAAGGAGCTCAATAAGTGTAACCCCAGAGAGGTTGTGTGGTCAGTCCATGAGTGTGATGGCTGCCTAAAATAAAGGAGCTCAATAAGTGTAACCCCAGAGAGAGGTGTGTGGTCAGTCCATCCTCGAGTGTGATGGTTGCCTAAATAAAGGAGATTAATTTATGCAGTCCATTTATTTGTGTATGTGTGTGTGAGCTGTCGAACAAGTACTAAATATAGATACATATGGTTCCAATCCATCAGTAATGAATACATCCTAGTCTGATCATTAGAATTAAAAAATAATCAAAACTTTCTTCTTTCAGTGCAAAATTTCCAAAAGACCTAAACTATAATGAAATCGTATACTGAGCAAATAGATTCTATAAGTCTATTTAATGGGAATAGATAAGTTCGAAATACACAAAAGAAGGTTCATCGTCGGCAGATAGTGTTCTCGGCTGTATCTTCTAAAAGTACCTATTCTGTCTTCACTTTGTAGTCAATGAATTGCAGAAAACTCACATTTAGCTATCGTGCTATGTTAGAATAGAATCTGACTTGTTTTAATTTGTCCAGTGGGTCAAAATATGGGGCTTGATAGCTGAGTGAGTAGCGCTCTGTGTCTTTTTTTTTTTTTTTGGTTTGTCGCTCTACGGTCATCTTGTGCACACGAGGCTAAACATACCGGGACCTACAGTTTAAAGTGGATTCCGAACCACAACGAACATCCATGCCACCGCCAGAATTCGAACCTGAAGCCTGGGCCAAAGGCCACAGCGCTAGCCACTTGACCACCAGGCCGCGGAGTAGCGCTCTGGAGTGTGGTGCCACAAGTTTCTGATTCGAGTTCCGGCTGTGCCATGTAGTGGTAATCCCCTTTAAATGTTAGTCTCAATATCTTAGACTGTCAAACTTCTCACCGTAAAATGAAAACAAGAAAGCCATTGGCCCACCATGGGGCTGTTGAACCAATGAAGGAGAAGAAGGAGAAGAAGAAAAAAATGTCTCAATATCTTAATTCTTCATATAAAGAGTATCTGAAGACACTAAAAGAAGGGCCGAAGCGGTATAGATAAAAAAAAGTTCCACCGACTTTTCCATCAATGTAGAAGGGCCCTGCCGTAGTGGATAGGCTTTCCACTAACACTGTCATAAGCTGTTGAATGATTTGGAAGCCTTTTTTCCGTCAAAACCGAAACAATAAAAGCACATTGAACACTATAGTTAATTCAATGTGCAACTCCTGCCAAATACGCTGTAATTTCGATTCAAAATATCACTTTCAACCGAATTCACTTTCGTTATGCCGCTTACAGTACCATTTATTAATAAACTTTGGAACTATTTTTGATATATTATTATTAATAGCTATAGCGATGTAACTCCTAGCGTCATAAAAATTTTACTACACATTTTCTACTTGTAAAAACTATAGTCAAACAACTTTTAACAATGTTTTGGAGCAAGTTATCAAACTTTAAATGACAGAATTTAATTTAATTTGTATATCACATTAGAAATTTGTTTCAACGTATACTGTGTAATTATTATGAAACTATAAATTTCCTACATTAAAATTTACTTTTTTTTTAGGAACTTTGTGTACATACATCTATAGCAATGAATAAATCTGAGTCTAATCATAATTAAAAAAATTAAATAAAAAAAAATAATAAATAAAAACTTTTTCATTCAATGCAAATTTTCCAAAAGACCTAAACTATAATGAAATCGCATACTGAGCAAATAGATTCTTCTATAAGTTTACTTAATGGGAATAGTTAGGTTAGAAATGCACAAAAGGAAGATTGCGATTCTTTATATTCTAAGTGGGAAAGTTTCTTTCGGGAGAAAAATGATGCTGGAATTAATAAAGCTCATTGAATTTCCATTGTAAAAAAACATTGAATTTCCATTATAACAAAAATCTTTGGATTTCCATTATAACAATAAAGCTCATTGAATTTCCATTATAACAATAAAGCTCATTGAATTTCTATTATAAAGCTCATTGAATTTCCATTATAACAATAAAGTACATAAAGGCCGAAACAATCCAGCACATTGAATACTACTGTTGACTGAATGTGCAACTCATGCCAAATGTGTTGTTATTTCGATTCAAAATATCTCTGGTAGCCGAATTCACTTTCTTTGTGTGGTGTACAGCGCCATCTAGTAATAAACTACACATTTTCGACTTGTAGAAACTACAGTCAAGCAACTTTTAACAATGTTTTCGGGCACGTTATAAAACTTTAAAAGACAGAAGCCACATTAATTTGTACATCACATTCTAATGCGAATTGTGTTTTAATGTATACTGTGTAATTTTTATGAAAATCTACTTCTTCCTTTATTAAGGGCCTGATGGCCAATTGGCTATATCTCTGGCCTTTGATATCACAGGGTTCAGGTTTGAAACCTGGCGGTGGCATGGATGTCTGTGAGTGGTCCGGAAACCACTTTAAACTGTAGGTCCCGGTCTGTTTAGCCCTGGTTTGCACAGGATGACCGTAAAACGACAAACCAAACCAATCTTCCTTTATTAAAATTTAGTATACTATGTATTCATACATATGGTTCCAGTCCATAAGCAATGAATAAAACCGAGTCTAACCATTTGAATTAATAAATAAAAACTTTTTTCTTTCAGTGCAAAATTTCCAAAAGACCTAAACTATAATGAAATTGCATATTGAGCAAATAGATTCTTCTATAAGTTTATTTAATGGGAATAGTTAGGTTCGAAATGCACAAAAGGAAGATCGCGATTCTTTATCTTTTTAGTGGGAGGAAGTTTCTTTCGGGAGAAAAATGATGCTGGAATTAATAAAGGAAAAAAAATGGGAAAATTCCCATTATATTCAAAATTTGATTTCTTTTCGGAAAGATAATTGAAATTCAAAGCTGTAATTTATATGCAAATTATCATCCACGGTTATTAAAGACCAAAAAGCAGAACTGCAGTTCGTAAATTGGATTAAATTTAAAAACAAGTGCATAAACAGGCAAAGTTAAAACTTTTGCAAAAAAAAAAAAAAAATTGTTTTTTTATTTTTTTTATTTTTCACTTTTCAGCATATGAATTAATTAATTTTTTAATTTAATTATAAATCTGAAGTACTGATATTAAAATTAATTAAAAAACATCATAGCAGAAACTAAACAATAAGATATTCATAACCATCTGATCGTTGAATACTTTTTTTAAAAAAGCAATCGTAAATAGACTAAGCTATATAAAAAGAACAAGTTTATGAAATAAAAGATATGAATTCAGCTTATCAATAAGTGCATATTATCTGCATTAGATCTTATAACACTAATATGAGATTTGGTTTGGTTTGTACCTCTATGCTCTTGTGCACACGAGAGCTAAACAAACCAGGACCTACAGTTTAAGGTGGATTCCTAACCACTAACAAGCATCCATGCCACCGCAAGGATTCGAGCTTGAAGTCTGTGATACCAAAGGCCACAGCGCTAGCCACATATGAGGAAAAATTCGAAGAAAGTCACTTTTTCCACTAGTGATATTATTAAAATACTTTTTTCATACATCGGAATCCTCGGATTCCATGTAATGTTCCATCAACAATATATTGATGGCTAGAAGGCATTTAATACATACAATGAGGAGTTTGAAGATTATTGCTCTACGTCTGCATCTCGGTAGACAGCAATATCTAGACCAAGTTCCCGTGTGATTTCATGGATAGAGGGCTGGAACAGCTTCTTTTGTGATGGAGCACCCGTACGTAGAAATCTGACTTGACTCCGTGACGCTGAAGAAGGAGGGTAGTGCTTTTTGCAATAACTTATAGGGAGAACTATTCGGCTTTGCGTATCGTATGAGAAAAACGCAGAAAACTCCCTGCTAACGAGGCAAGATGCTGAAAGTACGTGCGAAGTAAAAGCTACTACAATAAAACCTTTTATACGCGGTCCTTTTTTTGCGCAACTTTTTTTTGTACAATTGTTTTGGTGAGGTACATAAAAAAATTCTGTCAAATACATATTATGGATAAAAATTAACTCAAAATTTAATTCAAGAAGAAAACAACAGACGACTGTTAAAATAGCCTACAAATTAACAAGTAATATAAAAAAAAAAAAAAATTTTTTTAAGTCAATTCCTTCTTTTTTTCTCACTATATTGCAGGAAGTCCTTTATAAATAATTTTCATTCATTTTTTTAAGATAATCTGGCGCCATCTATTGGTAGATACATGCAACTTAAATCTAAAAAAACCTAAAATTAATTCATTTAATTTAATGAATGAATTAATATTTGAAAAAACGGCATTAGCATCCAGTGTCATCCACTACAAGTTAAAAAAATCTATTTGAACATGAGTGGATGAATAAAAAGTGTTTTATGAACGATTGAAAATTTGAACAAGATATATATAAGGAGAGTGTGAGCTAATAGAAGGAATTGAAAAATTCCATCAAATGCATATTATGAATAAAAATTAAATCAAAAATTTAATTCAAGAAGTAAACAACATGCGACTGTTAAAATAACCTGCAAATTAAAAAAAAAAAAATCCTACAGATGGCCCACCTGATATTTTATCATTCCATTGCCACGAATATTATTAAAAGTGAGGTAGTGCAGCATCCTAGGGTTTACATATCTTCTATATTTGATTTTTTTTATGATGTCCCTATTTACCGTATATTTTCTTGTTTGTTTGTGACTAATCCTCAATGCCCTGCAGTGCAGGACGGACATCCCATGAGTGATCTACTCATGGATGGAGAGAAAGGGGACAGCTTCTGTTGTGATGGAGCACCCGTAGGTAGAAGTCTGACTTTTGCTTCGTGACGATCTTACGGTTATATGAGACCGGGTCCTACAGCTTAAAGGGGATTACGTACCACTACAAATCATCCTTGGCACCGCCGGGACTTGAACCCGAAACCTGTGGTACCGAGTGCCAGAGCGCTAGCCACTCGACCATTCTGGTTCGTATATTTTCTTTCACATGTGTGGCAATCAATATATTTTATAGCTACTTATGAAATTTCAAGATATTTTTATGCGGTCCCCATACCCCGCTGAAAAACAGGTTTAACTGTACAATCACAGCAGTTTTATCCCAAACATCAAGACTCTCAACAAGATAATCGATTGTGAAATTCTTTTTATGGAACTCACTAAATGATGCAGAAAATTTAACAAATTTTATTGTTCATTTCACGCTTTTGTTTTCTTATTTTGCACATTCTGAGCTTAAGGCTATCTCCATCTGCTGTAAAGTTTCTATTAGTCTCGAGAAAGATTGTTAGGCGAGATAAACAAATACCTGTCAAGCTTATCTTCATTGTTAAAGTGATATTATTATTATTCTTGCCAGAATTTTTAAGCTTTCCATTTTCACAGTCCCATTTTTCCCCATGCAAAAATTTCGGGTTTTTTTTTTAATACGATTTTATTAGTTTCACCTGTATGTTTGTTTGTATGTATGTAACTAACTCTTTGGGCTCGATTTTGCCCTACTTTAAGCGATCAGATTCAATTTAAACGTTGTACACTTATCAAGGACAGACACACTAAAATATTTTGATAAGTTTATTATCTCATCATGATTAGGATCGCCAGGATTTGGGATTTTATTTTAACTTAAGAGCAATTTAAGAAGAGCAATTTAACCCATGTAGAATGAAACTATTCAGTAAAGACATTAAAGCCTACGTGGGACAGCGGCACAACGACTAACGCGCCTGATTACGGATCAGGAGATTCTGGGTTCGAATCCTGGCTGGTTCGACATATTCGCATTTAACCTTTGTTTTGCTCACAATTAAATTATTGTAAGAACTATACTTCCAGTCCTCCGTATCGGGACCTCATTTAAATATTACAGTTTAAAAACAAGCTTTTAGAGTTAATCAAACTAAAAAAAAAAAAAAAAATTAGTAGGTTAAAAAAAACTAAAAAAGTAAAAAAATAGTTGTTAACATAAGAAGAAAATGAATGTCACTGTTCTAAAAGCGTGCTCGATGTCAATCGTTATAATTTTTCACTAGTTTCATTCCGAAATGCAGAGTTAGTTTAAAAATGCCATACAAAGCACCCCACGCTTTTAGAACAGTGACATTCATTTTCTGGTCAGTCATTTTATTCTTATGTTAACAATTATTTTTTACTTTTTAGTTTGATTAACTCTAAAAGCGTGTTTTTAGTTTTTTTGAACTATTAATTTATTTAAAGGCAGGTTATCAGAATTAAAATCAATTACTATGGTTAAGGCATATGGTGCAAATTCTTGGCATGATATCAACTATGAATTGTTGCACAATAACTTCCACGGAATAGCTGGCGGGCTTGAGTCCGTCCCCCCAACTTATAATTGAAATCTTATCAAACTTACCCCACTTCCCACTTTTTTAGGCCCATTTTTTAAAGAATATTTAATATTTTAGTCGTTTATATGTCAATTTTATTACCGCGCTTGAATACGTTTGAATTGTCATTTTCCCTGTTTCAATTATATTAAATCTTCATCGAAATAGTGAGGTGAAAAATAGGTAGTGAAAAATTATAACGATTGATATCGAGCACCCCCACGCTTTTAGAACACTGACATTCATTTTCTCGTCAGTCATTTTATTCTTATGTTGACAACTATTTTTTACTTTTTAGTTTGATTAACTCTAAAAGCGTGTTTTTTTTTTAGTTTTTTTTTTTAAACTACTAATTTATTTTTTAAAAATGGCGATATCTTTAAAAAGCAATTATTTATAATCGCAACACATTTTCTTAATATTGCACCTTGGAATATTGTTCCTAACAATTGCATTTAAAAACAATTATTGAGTCAACAGAAAAAGTGAGGTTCTGTTCAAAACTGTAAGTCATAGCAAAATGATGAAATATATATATTTTTTTTTTTTTTCAATGATACAACATCCCCCAAAATGGGCCAAGGTCGTCTGCATATTGGCAGACACCGAAACATGATCTAGGTGATTTCTATCTACGGGGTAGGGCTGTCAGCCTTACGCCCAACAGTAATATGAGACGGAGACCTACGGTTTAAAGTGGATACCGAACCATTACAAACATCTATGACAGGGGTCTCCAAACTTTCCAGCCTTAGGGCCATGCTGTTTACTGCAGTAAGTACCAAGGGCCCAAACCGTTTTAATTTTTCTGCCATTATCTATAATTTGTATTCTAGACTAGTCGCCGAGTACGCGCTCTGTATATTATTATCTCTATTTTAATTTTTTATTTTTAATACGATGGACTTAAAGATAAAGTAACTTCCCTTCCATATGCAAAGAAAGGAGCTAACGGTTATCTAGCAACCAAGGAGCTCCGTCAACCTACAAATCGTCGAGTACGCGCTCTGAGCGAGCATACGCTTGCTAAATTCGATGGTTCAATTACTACAATTATTATTGTGTGTATCGATACTACTGTGATACTTCAGGACATCTAGCGGGATGTTCAGCAGTTTATAATGTTAGTGGGATTCATTTCAATTATTTGTTAGTTGTTATGCTTAAGTTAAATTCTCTGCGTATTATGCTTGTCATTAAGTTTTACCTAGCAAGTTAATAAAACCGAGTTATTATCATTCTGCGTTTTTTAACCAACTTATTACAACCAACCTATTCGCTGTCGCGGGCCGTATTTGGCCCGTGGGCCGTAGTTTGGAGACCCCTGATCTATGGCATGGCAGGCACTCGAACCCGAAACCTATGTCATAGACGCTAGTCAATCGGCCATCAGGCCCCAGTACACCAATCTGCCTAACAAAAATGTATGGATAATTTGATCAAGCTCTGCAATAGTTGTATTACTCTAGATGGAGACTACACTGAAGATGACAAAGAAATTTGGGTCAATAAATTGATTAGTGAGCGTTTTATTTAACGATTCCAAATACTTTGTACACATAATCAAAAAACAAATTAATAAATATACAGTCTCATTTCCATAGCTGAAACAACTCTATCTTCTTTTTGACAAAAGATACTAGAACCAAACTTAAAGTACCGAAAACATAAAAATTTTACCGTAGCGAATCTGACAGAATCAAAATTGATTGATATAAGAAAGCTTATGAGCTTACGAAATTTTAGGAAACCATGTTTTTCCACCCGTTTAATTCCCCGTAAAATTTTCCAATTTATTTTTCGCATTAAAAAAATATTGAAATCGTGATTATTTTTTATCTCTAATCAAAGAATTATAATCTTTTGTACGTGCCATTATTACAGGCTACTCGAGAAACACTTTATGAGGGATTTTTTTCCGTGAAAGTTGCTGTAAATTCTTCAAGAGGTTTGAATCCGCTTTTCATGATTACTTTGAATTTTCTCGGAAAGAAATAGGGTCTTGAGCACGTTTTCATTTCCTAATTTTCTGTTTTAAACACTGTAAAGTGAGAATCTTTTTTTTTTTTTCATGGAAACGTGTTCTTTGTGGAATCTCGGTTATTTTTATTCGAACTTAAGAAACAATGTAACTTGTTTTTAACTGCCTTATGATACGTTTGACCTATTTTTAGAACCTTTTAATTGTTTCTTTTAAGATTTTTGTAAAAAATATAAGAATAATCAGCTCGTACATAAAATGTAAAAAATTACTTATTATTTTTGGCACAGTCTTTGTAGTTTTATTTTATATTAAACTCATGTTTGTGAAAATAGCAATACCATGAAGGACTTACGCGAGTAAGCTGAAATTTTCAGGAAATGTAAATTAGCGCATGATATGCAAATGATTAGAATTTCAAATCCGTAGAGCATGCGTATGCTGAGCAGCGCCCTCTGAACGGCGGATGGATCCGAATAAATAGACGGCTGCAGCGAGGCGTTTTTGGTTATCGGTGGTTATCGTTAGCCCAATCGTTACTTATGCCTCTTCGACGAAAGAGAGCGAGATTTGAACAACTTACAGAGTTTGAACGGGGGAGAATCATCGGCCTTCGTGAAGCTGGATTGTCTTATCGTGCAGTAGCCGCTCGTGTGCAGCGTAACAGCAACACAGTGATGCGTCTTTGGAAACAGTGGACGGGCGAGTGTCGGATAACTCGGAAATCCGGGAGTGGTCCCCGAAATGTGACGTCAGCTCGCGATGATAGACACCTGGTCCGCATGGCGCTGACGGACCGTACAGCTTCCTCTAGACAATTGGCAGCACAGTGGTCAATAACTACAGGTGTATCACTGTGTGCTTCCTCAATTCGTAGACGTCTGTTGCAGCGTGGACTGTGCGCAAGGACTCCTTTATACAAGATCCCTGTCACGCTAAACCATCCCCGCCTGCGGCTACAATGGGCCGCTCAGCATAGAGACTGGCGTGCTGATTGGCAGCATGTCGTGTTTTCTGACGAATCCGCTTTAATTTGTGGTACCATGATGGCCACATTCGTGTCAGACGCTATGTCGGTGAACGCCACCTTCCGGAGTGCATTATCAAACGCCACAGTGGACGAACCCCCGGAGTATTAGCCTGGGGTGCCATAGCATATCATGGACGATCTCAATTACTAAGAATTGTGGGCAATCTGAACAGCAACCGGTACATTAGTGAAGTTCTACATCCCCAAGCTGTTCCCTTCCTTCAAAGCTGTATTTCAACAGGACAATGCCCGCCCTCATATCGCTAGGACTGTTCAATCCTTCTTTGCAACGCGGCAGATACAGCTTCTTCCTTGGCCTGCGTATTCCCCGGATATGTCGCCGATTGAACATGTGTGGGATTTCGTTGGTCGGCGTTTATCACATCGTGATCCTCGTCCTGTTGCTTCTGCAGACGAACTTTGGGTGCGTACACAAACAATATGGAATGCTCTTCCTCAGGCAGGCATTCAAAATTTGTTTGACTCCATGCCACGTCGTGTAGCAGCACTTATTGCGGCGCGTGGTGGCTACACAAAATACTGATTCCGATCTCTTGTTATTGCTTGTTTGCTTTGAACATTTAATCAATTATTTGTACCACTACCACTCAACCGTGTATTAAATTTCATTCAATTATGATGATTCGTTCATGGTGTCGCAATTTTCACAAACATGAGTTTATTGGGCATGCAATCAATTACTATATTCAATATTTTTCTAATTTAATTATTATCATCAATATTATTTTTTTTTTTTGCTATTTATATAAGAGTTTATAATTTAAAGTGTTGTTTCAGCATTATTTTTTACTGTAAATTTTTTTTTTGCTGTATACATTTAATAAAATATGTTAATGTACATTGTATAAGGAAAAAAATCTCAATTCTGATTATCTTGGCACCAAAATGATTTCGTTAATGCCAGATATAGACATGTTTTGAACCAAGTAAAATTTATTAGAAAGGAACGAAACTATTCTATACTAATTCCCTGGCACTGCACCCAAGGCCAATACTTGGTGAAGCTGCATCCCAACGCTGTCTGCCTACTAGCAGTATTCGAGAAAGGAGATGGTTTCTTCTTACAGGACAACGAGTGCCAGAGCTCCATCACTAGGCCAACAGGTGCTCTATTACATACTAGTTTCAGAAAATCTAAAAACAATTCCTGAAAATTCTGCAATATTAAAAAATTATTTCAAATTCCTTTAAAAAGCAGTTAAACCTGAAATCACTATGAGTCCAATCTCCGCTTTCATGCAATATTGGTCACGCCTAGGGATTGCAATAACGGTATACCGGCATACCGAATACCAGTATTTTGAGTCATTTGTACAATTTTGTAATACCGGTATTCCCAAGTTTAAATACCGTTCTTTCGGTATTTACTAGAAATTTAGAATTCTTATCTGTGAAATTCTTATTCTTATCTGAAAACTAGAAATTCTTATCTGGGAAAACAAGGTTGTAGTTGTGAATAAAGTGTGTAACATTTCGATGTTTTTTAAATTGGTGAGTTTGTTATTAACATTGTATTTGCATATCATACTTTAGAGTTCAAAATATTTTCAGATTTATTATATATATACTCATAAATAATAACCCATAATAATGAATAAGAATACCTTTAAAGAACATAAAAAAATCAGTTGATAATACTTCGGTTTGGCTTAATTATCTATATGATGAAAAGAATATGGTGGAACAATATAAAAAAATGTTCAAGAGTTATTAAAGTGAATGGAGGAAGTACAAGCGGATTCCATACACATTTAAAAAAGGAGACATGATACAAATTTGTTAAAGAGGAAAGAATCTAATTGCGATGAAGATATAAACTTAAGCACAGTTTCTAAGCCCAAGCCATCAGGGATTTTATATTATTTTGAAAAAAAAAAAAAGATAATTTGGATGAAATTATAAGTAAAATGACAGAATTAGATGTTTCGCCATTTCGAGTGTTTTTTGTGATATTTACATTCTCTAATAAAACTGGCAAATAAAACAAAAAGCACCTGTGTTTTCTTTCTCTTTCTGAAATTTCTACTACCGGTATTATAACTGGTATCCCTGTATTAAGATCTAAAAAATACCGAATACCGGTATTGAACTTTTGGTCCGATATTGCAATCCCTAGTCACGCCTATCGATCCTTTTCGAAACTAGTAGAAGAGCACAATACAGTTATTAGCATGACCAAACGAAAAGAAATCTCCTGAAAAATGTTTTATTATTCACAGATGATAGAAAGAATTCGCCGCATTTGAAATCTTTATCAGTTGAGTAGGCTTTTGTGCAGTCCTGATCCTGAAATTATATCAGGAAATAATCTGTAAATTCTCTATAAGACTTTATTGCTTGTGTTCATTATTTAATATTTAAACTTTAATATTTTTAATGTAAAATCCATATGCACACAAGCCTGAGACTTTGTTACTATACATTAGACTTTCTGCGTTTTATTCATTTCACTTATCAATTTATGTCATTTTGTATGAGTAAAAGTTTCTGCCAAATTGCTAATGTTTTGATAAATGATAGTGGTTTTGGTTTGTCTCTCTACGGTCATCTTCTGTCTCAAGAGGGCTTAACAGACCGGGACCTACAGTTTAAAGGGGATTCCGAACCACTACAAACATCCATGGCACCGCCGGGACTTGAACCGAAACCTGTGGTACCGAGCGCCAGAGCACTAGCCACTCGACTATTCAGGCCATTAAATGACAGTGGAGAATGGTGTAACTAATTTTGTTCAAAATAATGTAACTGATAATCCTTTAACTAATTTTGCATGCTAAATTTTAAAGCAATATTAAGACCAGTTCTTTTTATTATGAGCAAACAGCAAATTGTTTTTGATCCGAGATTTTGTCCATCATCATCATCATCAACAACAACAACAAAAAATGAAATAAAAAAAAAATAAAATAAAATTAGCATTTACAAAACGAGAATAAATATTTGCGTATAAGAATTTAAAATTCCTGAAAAGCTGGAAAATTGGAAATCGTTTTAACCATGTTTCGCGTGCATACGAGTTTTTCACGAAAATTATTTAACTGAAATTACTTACGTTATTACCATTACCGTCATCTCATTAATTGTAATTATTAAAATAGTAGACTTAAATGCCTACTCTTAATGCATGAGTTGGAATAGATTTTTATTTCACTGAAAAAATTTTTAAATGATTTCATTTTTATGTTTGGCAAGTATATGTAAAGAGAAGATAGAAAAACAAAAAATCCGTCTACAAAATATATATATACCAGGAAATTATCAAAAAAATAATGCAAATGTTTTATAATTAGTTCAGTACAAAATGTTTCTTTAAATAAATTAAATTAATTTAAAAGTACAGTTAAAACTTAAATGAATTAAATTTGTTCAGATCTACTGAAGATGAAACCAATAAAAAGGATAAAAATATATTTCCTAAAGTAACTTATGTTAAGTTCTAATGTTACTGAAAATTTTATCGCATGAGTTTAGATAATTTTTAAAAAAATAATTTGTAGTAATTATACTAATTAGCCAGGGAAGTTATTTGTACCAACATTTTGACGGAACTGTAATTATGGCAATTATAAATTCTCATGCATTGCTATACAGGTGACATACAATATCTACCATAAATTTCTTTTCGTTTGGAGACAATTTTTCGTCTCCAAGGAAAGTATTTCACCCTAACAAATTGTTAAATGTTGATGCTCAGTTTACAAAAGGTGAAAAAAACTCGCCAATTAATTTGCCACAGAATACAGCATATCTAGCATATGTTTCAAAATACTGTCTACTTGAAGGAAACTCTTTTATGCAATCAAATTAGGAAGATCATATCATTTACAGTGCAAATAATTTTTATCCTTTGAAACTGCAAACAAATCGATGAATTTGGTAAGCATGGGTTGTTATTAAAATGAATGTTTGTTTATGAAATGTATGCATGATTGTTTATTAAATGGAAAAAAGTATGGTTGTTTATGGAATAAAAAATGCATGGCTGTTTATGAAATGCATGCATGATTATTTATGAAATGCATACATGATTGTTTATGAAATAAAAATGCATGGCTATTTATAAAATGTATGCTTGTTTGTTTATGAAATGCATGCATAATTGTTTATAAAATAAAAAATGCATGGCTGTTTATGAAATACATGCTTGATTGTTTATGAAATGCATACATGATTGTTGATGCCAAAATAATGAAATAATGAAAAATAATGAAATGCATAATGAACAATTTCTTTGTTCTAAACTATAAGACGTTATCATTTAATTTTGTAATTAATAATTATTTTATTATTTATTAAATTTCCTGTAATTATAAGGTTTTTATACAAACCGTAAATAATATTGAATGAAAATTTTTATTCGATTAAATTTGATATGTTTCCAAACATAATACTGAATATTTATTGAATAGACTTTTAACCCTTTTGGGCGTAAATCCTTAATCTCAGACACAATTTAAGATGCAACAATCTAATAATCTTTTAATCCGTTAACCTGAACTTCTAAAATGACTTCAATAGATTAAATCAACAGGTAAATAAATAAATAATAAGTTATTGAACCAATGTAATAACTTTGAAAATTACCTCAACATGTTAAATCAATTGGTAAGGAAAACGGTAATACGTTATTAAACGAATACAAAAACTATCAAAATGAGCTCACTACGTTAAATCAATCTTTAAATAAATAGATAATAAGTTATTAAACAAATTCAATAACTTTGAAAATAACTTCAAACGTAAAATCTATTGGTAAGAAAAGATAAGTTATTAAACGAGTATAATAACTTTGAAAATGGCCTCAATATGTTAAGCCAATAGGTAAATTAATAACTATTAATTTATTAAACGAATGTATTAATTATGAGAATGACCTCAATACATTAAATCAATCGGTAAAAAAAAGTTAAATGTTATTATACAAAACTAGAAACACGAATTTTACACGAAATAAATTATTTTTCTCTTTTTAATTTAATAATTATTTTATTTAGATTTAAATAAAAGTTTCAGTACTTTAAAAAAAAATTATATGCAGAATGAAGAAAGTATTCGTACATTGCCGATTTATAATGAAAAGCATAATTTTTATTATTCAATAGAGGGTGAATTTCGAAGAAACCATTATTATAATAAAAGTTATAACAGAAGTTTTAAAAATATCTGAACTTGGAATTTTAAAACAATTAACGAAATTTATATACATTTTTTATAAAAAAAAAAAACCTAAGGAAAATCAAATTTTGAGAAGTAAAAGTGTTCATACACGCGAAAAAACTCAAGTTTATTGTAGTGATTTACAATTGTTTTAGAAGCGTAAGTGTGCAAATTATTTTAAATACTTTTTTTCAGTATATATGTTGAAATAAAAACATCAATTTGAAATTTATTGTTTTGAAGTACAGCATGCAAAAATGCAGAGGAAGCATTGAGACTTCTATATCAGAATAGAAATAAATTGAATGAATGAAATAAACAATACAAGATGAAATAAACAATCCAATAATTACATCCAATCTATGAAGCAAATGTTCTGTATAAGAATCTCAATCAAATCAATACAGATACTGAAATATATGTAAACCAGAATTCAATAACTAGAGTCAAAACATGAAGCAGAAATTATTCACTGTGTTTTTCAAGAACATCATTCGAATTCAGTGATTACAGAAATACTCTAACAATCAATAAGTACAGCCATTCCATTAGCAAATGTTAATCGCTGTATTACAAAAATCTCAACCAGATTCAATAGCTACAGGAATGCACCAGTTTCCAATAACTACCGTTAATCAAAAATGAACAGATGTTATCAATGCAAGAACATCAATCAAGTTCAATTGTCATAGAAATAAACTGCATTTCAATAATCAATCAATCCACGAAGAAGAAATTAGGGGCTGTGTTGCAAGAATATTTATCAAGTTCTGTAACTACAGAAATATTCCAGATTTCAATAACAATACATGATATTTTTTTCAGTTTCTAATGCAGCTACCACTTAGACAGCTAGGTCTTGATGCCTTAAGGCAAGCGCTGCACAGACGTACTCACTTTGAATTACCCAGGGGGAGCGTGTAATTGAAGATAATCCACGGAAGCGGAGTAACAATGCCCCCGTAACGCTCTACGATCCTATTAGAACGGGACCTACGGTTTAAAGTGGATTCCGAACCATAAAAACAGCCACGGCAGACTCGAATCCGAAACCTGTGGTACCGAGCGCCAGAGCGCTAGCCCTCGGCCATTCAGGCCCTGCAAAAATGCATGAAGTAGAAGTAAGAATATATCAACGAAGTTCAGTAGTCACATAAATATATCAGCATTCAATAACCGCAGTCACTTTATGAACTTAATATTAAACTCAATTTAATTCAATAGTCACTGGAATCTAGCAATCGACATTCAATAATTACATCCAATTCATGAAACAAAAGTTATTTGTGGTATAAGAACCTCATTTAAGCTTCAGAAATATATGTAAACCAGCATTCAATAACTATATATGAAGCAGAAATTAGTCATTGTGTTTTTCAAGAAAATCAATCAATTTCAATAGTTATAGAAATACACAAACATTCAATAACTACAACCAATCCATTAGCAAAAGTTAGTCACTGTATTACAAAATATCAAGCTGATTATTCAATAGCTACAGGAATATACTAGTTTTCAATCACAATTAACCCATGAAGTTAAAATTAATTACCTTATTAACAGAACATTAATCAAGTATCCACAAGAATATTATAATTATTAACAAAACAATAATAAACGTATTACTATTAATTAATCTGTCATATAAAACACTCACCTGGAGTTCCATGTTATTCAACTACCGATTCGAATTGAGATGCAAATGTTCCGGATATATTTGAAGAGTTTATTCTGACTAGGCATCTCTTTTAGGGTTATTCACATTGAAATAGAATGAAATAGAAAGTAATAGAAATTCACATTGAAAATAATCTGGAAAAAGAGAAAAAATATTTGTCTGTTTATTGATTGTTTCTCGACTTTGGTCCTTATAAGTTAATATATTTATGTAATTACAATTTGTCTTTATAGCATTTTGAGTTCATTATTCATTTAATTTATAAAAAAATAGGCTGAAATCGATGTATAACTGAAAGCAATTCTTGAGATAAGATGTATAAATAAGGTATTACTGTAACTAACTTCATTTTTAAAAAATAAAATTTAAAATTTATTTAAATGTTTTCCCCATTTCACCCTACGAAAACCCATTTCAAAAGCATTTTATGCAGGATTTACACAAAGCAAAACAAAAAAATATTGTTGTTCGTTTATTGATTATTTTTTAAATTTTGTTATTTATAATTTAACTTACTTATGTAATAACAATTTTTTTATAGCATTTTGAGTTTATATTTATTTGATTTGTAAAAGACACGCAGAAATCGATGTATAACTGAAAGGAAGTCTTGAAATAGGTAATGTATAAGTAAGGCATTACTGTAACTAACTTCATTATTTAAAAAATTAAAAATATTTAATTTTTTTCCCTGTGAAACCCCTATTTCAAAAGCATTTGGCGCAGAATTTACAAAGCAAAAAAAAAAAAAAAAAAAATATTGTTGTTCGTTTATTAATTCTTTTTTTTTTTAAGTTTGTTATTAATAATTTAATGCACTTATGTGATAACAATTTTTCTTTATATCTTTTTGAGTTCATTATTTAATTTGCAAAAGGCAGGCTGAAATCGATGCACACTGAAAGGAAATATTGAAATATGTGATGTATAAATAAGGTATTTCTGTAACTAACTTTATTTAAAAATAAAATGTGAAAATTTATTTAAATGCTTTCCCCATTTCACCCTGAGAAACCCCCATTTCAAACGCATTTGGTGCAGTATTTACACAAAGCGAATTCCCACCTGCAACCTCCAACAAAGGCCCTCCCCATCAAAACGATAGGGATAAAGTCAGGGAAAAGAGAAAACACCGACCCCTATCTTCCCTTCCGCTTTTCCCCATCATCTAGTGAGTGTTAACAATAGCCTCCACATCCCTGAGATCAGAATCGATATTTCGTTACTATTTTCGACACTCCCCCAGTACATCCCCAGTCAATGGCACGGGCACAAATTTGCATATGGAGCAGCACAGCAGCCATTCATGAATCCGCTTCAGGGGGCAGTAGGGTAGGGGAGGAAAATTTCACTGCCATTGGCGCCTTTGTAGAGGGCTTTGTTTTATTTCTTCAGAGTGGAACATGAAGAAAATAGCTTCGTTTTCTTCGGATTTAACAAGGAAATATACGTGCTCCAAAGTCTGAAATGAAAAGTCTTTGGGATTTTTTTGTCTCCCCCTTCAGTGTGGCTCATGAAGAAGTAGTTGAAGAAGGATATTGGGGGATATTGTTTTCTTTTGAATATTTCTCAAGTTTTTTGGAGATAGAGAATGCTATTTGTGAGGAATTGCTTCTCAGACATCTGCATTTTTATAGGTTTATTTTTAGATAGCGTAGACCAGAAAATATACTTCTGTTTTGTTTATATATACATATTTTTTGAAATAAAATATGGATATTCCTAAGTCTTGAATAGCTGAAATATATAATTTAAGCAATGTCTCTTTTATTTTTAAGAAATATTATAAGTTTTCCGTTTTATACATAGTTTACATTTACATTTTAATACAATGAATTGACAAATGGTTGTTAATAAACATTGTTTTTTATCTCTTATAAAATGTAAGAGTTCAATATTGAAAATGAATCACACATGTATGCAATGCTTTCTAATATTTTTTTTTGTGTAGAAAAAAAAAATTGAATGATGTTCGTATATTGACCTTTGAATATTTACCATGTCTATGGAAATAGATAGTGAAATTTGGGAAGAAATATACAGATTGCATTCTTGTAAAGGCGAGATCAAATTATTATTTTTTCCATGAAAGAAGTAATTGAATGATATTCGGCTATTGACCTCTTTGAATATGTCCCATGTCTATGGAAATAGTGCAATTTGTGAAGAATTGCTCCTTTACTGTATTGAACCCATTGCAATCCAGCAAGGAGAGATTAAATCCTTTTTTCATGAAGCAGTGTTATTCGGATGTTGACCTCTTTGAATATTTCTATCTATGAAAATAGATAGTGCAAATAGTAAAAAAATATATACATTATGATACAGTATAAAGCAATATAATAAAATAATAATTATGCAGTAAAGCATTAAAAGAGATTAATTTATTTTTTCCCATGAAGGAGTAATTAAACGATATTCTGATATTGACCTCTTTGAATATTTCCCGTGTCTATGGAAATAGTGCAATTTGTGAAAATTGCTCCTTTACTGTATTGAACCCATTGCAATCCAGTAAAGGAGAGATTAAATCCTTTTTTCATGAAGCAGTGTTATTCGGATGTTGACCTCTTTGAATATTTCTATCTATGAAAATAAATAGTGCAAATAGTAAAAAAAATATATACATTATGATACAGTATAAAGCAATATAATAAAATAATAATTATGCAGTAAAGCATTAAAAGAGATTAATTTATTTTTTTTTTTCCCATGAAGAAATTAAACGATATTCGGGTATTGACCTCTTTGAATATTTCCCGTGTCTATGGAAATAGTGCAATTTGTGAAGAATTGCTCCTTTACTGTATTGAACCCATTGCAATCCAGTAAAGGAGAGATTAAATCCTTTTTTTCATGAAGGAGTGTTATTCGGATGTTGACCTCTTTGAATATTTCTATCTATGAAAATAGATAGTGCAAATAGTAAAAAAATATATACATTATGATACAGTATAAAGGAATATAATAAAATAATAATTATGCAGTAAAGCATTAAAAGAGATTAATTTATTTTTTCCATGAAGGAGTAATTAAACGATATTCGGGTATTGACCTCTTTGAATATTTCCCGTGTCTATGGAAATAGATAGTGCAATTTGGGAAGAAATATACATTTTGCAATACAGTAAAAAAAAGATTAAATTATTTTTCCATGAAGCAGTAATTGAATGATATTCAGATATTAACCTTTTGAATATTTACTACGTCTACGAAAATAGATAGCGCTATTTGTGAAGAAATATACACATTGCAATACAATAAATGAGAGATGAAATTATCTTTTTTTGCATGAAGGAATAATTGAATAATATTCGAATATTGACACCTCTGAAAATTTCCCAAGTATATGGAAATAGTGCAATTTGTAAAGAATTGCTCCTTTACTGTATTGACCACATTGCAATCCAGTAAAGGAAAGATTAATTATTTTTTTCAATGAAGGATTTGATATTCGGATATTGATCTCAGAATATTTTAAAGGAAATAGATAGTGCAATTTTAATTTTTTCCAATGAAGGATTTGAAATTATTTTTTTCCATGAATGAGTAATTGAATGATATTCGGATATTGACCTTTGAATATTTCCCATGTCTATGGAAATAGATAGTGTAATTTGTGAGGAAGAACTATACACATTTCAATATAGTAAAAAAGAAAAGTATTGAAACCCTTTTTTTTTTTCATATGGGTCATGAAGGAGTCATTGAATGATGTTGAGATATTGATTTCTTTGTATATTTCCCATGTCTAAGAAAAGATAATGGAATTTGTGACGGATTGCTTCTTGTATGACGAGGATCTATATTATTATAGGTGTTTATTAGATTACATAGAACAACAAAATATACTTTTGTAAAATAAAACATGTACATTTAGAAAATCTGGAACAGTGAATACATGCAGATTACACAATTTATTTTTAAAGAAATACTTTTATTTTCGATTGTAACACTTTGAACTAAAATTTTAATATACATCGTATTATATTATCTTTGAAACTGTAGACATTGAACATAAGAAATTAATCAGACATACCGGTAATACTTTCTAATGCCTTCATTTTGTGTAATATAACAAGAAAGTATACTCGTTGCCAATCAAACAATGAAGAGAATAAGGATAAAAATTAACTCAAAAGGCTTAGGATGAAAAGACTCAGAATCAAACAATGAAAAGACTACCGAGTCTTTTCTTCCATTTAGAGCATAAGAGGGAGTTGAACAATATCGAGAAACTAGCTTCTTTGAATCTTTCTTATTATCTTTAGAAATAATGTATTTTGTGAAGGTTTGTTTATTTGGCCATCGAGGATTTACATTTTTATAGGTAGGTTATTTTTAAAATACATGCACAGAGAATTGTTTGTTTTATACTTTTGTAAATTATAAATATACCTAGTTAGGAAATCTGGAATAAGCAAGATATATAGTTTATGAATTGTTTTCTTTTTGAAAGAAATATGTTTATTTAGAATTGTTGTACATTGTATTTATTGACTTGATTGCTGATAAATATATATTTTTTTTTCATGAAACTGCAAAGTTTTAACAGGAAAATGTATCACAAGTGACAATAATGTTTTTAAAAGCTTGTTTAACGTGCAGTTCAATAAGAATAAATAAAAGATGCAAGCCAAAAAAGAAAAATAATCTTAGGACTATTTTTTTTTTTTTAACATTTAGGTCATCAGGAATTAGAAGAAGAATATTGGGAATTTGTTCATTTGAACATTTCTCATGCCTTTGGAGATAGAGAATTAAATTTGTAAGCTATTGTTTGTTAGACATTGAGGATCTGAGTTTGTATGTATATTTATGCATTAACAGATTAAATTAAAAATGTAATGCTTTGTTTATTTCACTCCATTAAAAATAAATAGTCAAATATTGGTTGCTTATGAGAAATATGCACAATGTATAAAGCATTTCTTTAATTTAGGACTATTTTTCTTCCATGTAGGCCAATCAAGAAGTAGTTTAATGATGCTGGGAAATTTATCATTTTAACATTTCTCATGCCTATGAAGATAGAAAATCCAATTCGTAAACCATTGGTTCTTAGACACTGAGGATCTGAATTTATATGTATATTTATACATTAGCAGATTATGTTAAATTGTAATTTTAATGCTTTGGTTATTTTACTCTTTTAAAAAATAAATTTTGAAATATTAGAAGTTTATGAGAAGTATAAATTTGATATAAAAGATATACAATTTATAAAAGCATTTCATTTTTAAAAAGCTTATTTCATTATTTATTCATAATAAAATGAGTTCATAGAACGAATGCCAAATAAATAATCTTTTATTGTTTCTATTATGGAAACCAATTTTTCTTCTGAACATGAACTACATTTACAGGCAATCCCATCTGAATAGCTTTGTTTTCTTTAGGTTTATTAAGGGCATACATGTGCTTCAAAACAGAATGAAATATTTTCGGTACTTTATTACGTGTCTGATGTAAAGAAGCAAATGAAAAATAGAGATTTTTATATCTTTCAAAATAGCGAATGTTATTCATGAAATTTTGTTCCTCAGGTCTTAAGAGTTTACATATTTATAAGCTTATTTTTAGACTATAGCAAATTATTTTACACATTTTGAGTTTTTTTTCCTTCTTATTGAATATTTTTCATGTCTTTGGTGACAAATAATGTCCTATGTAAAGAATTTGCGTATGGATGCTGGGATCTGCATTTTTATTTAAACCATGAAAGTACTAAGATATAGTATTTATGAAGCACAAGATAATATTTATTTAGGTTTTCATTATAATAGAAAGAAAATAAAAATAAAAATATTGTTTTTTAAAATTTATTTGTATTATGCAAAAATGTATTATGTATAAAATTGAATAGATTATGGAAGTAATCTTTGCTGGTAGATTTGCATTGTTCGAATTAAATGTTGCACTGTATTTTACATTGCCTTATATGTACCGTAATCATGCAAAAAATGTATTTAAAGACAAATAAATTGTGTCCTTTTTTATTTAAAATTCGAAAATTTCATTCATTTATCTTTTGTTGTTACTGTTGTTGTCGTATCCCCTGAAGAGTACAAGAAAATCAAATATCATAGTGCTCCCGAATAATATGGGCCATGTTGATTGCCAAACTTAGAGCATAAATCTTCATCGTAGGGATGGTCCAGACAATGCATGGCGGCTGCAACAGCTGGCCAATCAAAGACATGATGAGGAGTAAGCTCAACATCAGGACAATTGCCACATCAATAGTACACTATGTGGAAGAAAGTGACGGACACGACACTATAACGACATAAACCCATATTTATTAATAGGAGGTAGAGCTTCCTTTGGCTGCGATCACAGCTGCAACCCTTCTGGGTATGCTTTACACTAAATTAGCCATAGTGGCAAGAGGAATTTCCTTCCAAATGTTTAACAGAAAGTTACATAATTCAGGCTTGCTTTTGGAGAGTGGGGTGCAGGCCCTCAACCGACGGTCCAATTCGTCCCAGAGATGTTCAATTGGGTTAAGATCAGAGCTCTGCGCCGGCCACTCCATGCGTTTAACGTTGTTGTTAACATACCAATCAAGAATCCTCCTTGCAACATGGCATGCTGCGTTGTCGTCTTGATACAAGCAATCATCCATACCGTACGTTGCCCACAAGGTAGGAAGGACATGATTGTCGAGAATATCACAGTATCTATCGGCATTCATCGCACCGTCAACCTTCACCAGTGGGCCAGCCCCATACCAGGAAAAACAGGCCCATACCATCAATCCTCCTCCCCAAACTTTACAGTTGGGACGACACACTCGGGCAAAAGGCGTTCTCCTGGTAAACGCCATACCCAAACCCGTCCATCGGAACGGAAAAGGGTAAATCGTGACTCGTCCCTCCAATCGTGACGCGTTTCCAGTCATCCAGAGTCCAAGTACGGTGGTCTTTGGCCCATCGAAGGCGCACTTTCTTGTTGGTTTTCGTAATCAAAGGCTTATGGGCCGCCGAACGTCCAGTGTAACTAATTTATGGGCCTCGATACGAAGAGTCTTGGTCGAAACGGCCCCACCTATGGCTTGTCTAAACTCATTAGCGATGTTATCCATGGATGTTTGATGGTTAGTTCGAATCTCCCTACCGAGCACCCGCCGGTCCCTGCTGGTGAGAACTGTAGGTCGTCCACTTCGGGGTTTGTTCTGACAGTGTCCCTCAGTCGTGTAGCGACACACAACACGTGCTACAGTTTGAGCAGTTACGGAGACGGGATATCTCCCTAATTGACACCTTGGCAAGATGCAATCCAACCAACACACCTTTCTCGAACTCAGACAACTCTTCCCGTGGTGGCATCTTGATAAAAAACAACTCTAGTCGACTCCGCAGAGTATTTATAGGATATGGCTGACACGTGATACCTATTATTGCGCATGTGTCAGCTGTATTGTCGACTTTTCTACTTTTCGAGTGGTGTCCCGTCACTTTCTTCCAGATAGTGTATTTTTTAACGCCATCAGCAGACATTCTCATATTTTTGTGATGCTTTATCCTTATTATTGTTACATCCTTAATTTAATCATCCATAATTATTGTCTTCATCCTTATTATTGAGTTGAGACGTTTCTGTCGATATTTAGTTCTGTAATTTGGTATTTAGTTTTAATCTTAGAAGGAATTATAAGTTTAGATTTTGCCAAGGCATTTGCATCTGCAGGGGAAGTTGGAATGGTAGGTCGTTCTAGACTTCTGGAATTCTTCGCCAAAGAATCTCCAAATTCCAAATCCACATGAGCAGGGATCTATTGTGGGATGCACATTCTGTGCAAGCAGTAGCTTTGTTCTAAAAGAAATATAATGGTCCAGATTATACTTGAGAAACCTTTATTAGGAGCCTGTAAAGCAGACCTTGAATCAGTGAAGGTAGTTGTTCACTAAATCATTTTTTTAACGACAATAACAGATTATTCATAAATAAATTTTTTATTATCCAGACGTAGTGAAATAATAGGTAAATATCTTTTGTACATTTCAAAAAATGCCGAGGAAATAGTGAAATGATATATGGGACCTTCTTTGATTATTTCTTTGTTTTTGAGTTAGAAAAAAAGGTTTATGTAAAAGAATTTACGTATGGATGCATTTTGCAGCATTTTAAACCATGAAAAATTGAGATACAATATTTATGAAACACAAGAAATATTTATTTACATTTTAATTATAATACAATGTATTAAACAAAATATAAAAAGAAAAATATTTTAAAAAAATGTATGTTGTATTATTCAAAAATTATATTAAATGTAATTGAATAGCTGATAGAGATGACATTTGCTAGTAGTTTTGCATTGTTTAAATTAAATGATGCACTGCATTTTTGCACTCTAATCATATAGGAAATATACTTAAAAATCAAGAAATTTTTTTTTTTCAATTTAAAACTCAAAAAAATTTTATTTTTAAAAAAAAAGATAATAACAGATTATGCATACATAAAACACAAATTTCTTTAAATAATAGGTGTTTTTTTAAAATGCGGAGGAAATGATTGATGATGAATAGTGAAATGATACATTACTGGAGGGGACTAGTTTAAAATGGAGAAATTAATTAGTTTTAATTGAATCGACACCAAGATATCTGAAGCAATGACAACTCATCTTTCATGACGAGTTTAACTCAGGTGCACATCAACATCATTATGTATGTTGAAATCAAATATTTAAATGTGGATAATATTGTATATGCTGTTTTTTTTATGTACACAAAACATGTTCAGATATCTTAAATGAAAAAAAAAGACTCTTTTAAATAATTAATTGTTAGTGTATAGGTTTATAAGAAGGAATTTAACTATAGATTTCATCAGATATTTTTGTTGTTGGGACTAATCCTCAGTATCCTGCAGTGCGGCACTGACATCCGAGTCATCTACACATAGATGGAGGGTAAGGGGCAAATTCTGTTGTGATCGTTCGTAGAAGTGATTGGGCTCCATGTCGCTCTTACATGACCGAAATTATGAAGCCAGAACGTATATATGTGACCAGAAAGTATATATGAGAGCAGAATCATATGAGATCATATGATACCTGAACCTACAGATGAGTTCAGACCAGTACCTATCATGTATACCGACCATACTGTATATGTGTATATGTACCCACCATCACCAGTACCAACCATACAGACCAGTAGAGACCAGACCAGTCATTGAAACCAGAACCTACAGCTTAAAAATGGATTCCGAACCACAACAAACATCAATGGCACCAAGAACAAGAGCTCTGACACTCGGCCATTCAGGTCTAGCAGATAATTTTAGTTTATTTTTAGCTAGTTAAAAGCTCAAATTTATTGTGAAATAAGTACATTGTACACATTTTTTTATCTGATGATTCAAAGTGCCGTGTTGATGGTTTTCATTCCAAAGTGTGGAAGCAGAATGGCGTGTGCAATGTAACAACACTGAAGCTGTATATTTAAATCTACAGTGAGTAAAGATATTGTGTCGAAGTTCCTGGTAATTAAAGACAACTACAATATTTTAAATATCATTTTAAATTTATTTTCTCTATATCTTAAAGCGAGGGGCTCTAAGCCCTGAAAATACCCAGACAGCAAATTATCAGACAAGATATATATAAACCCACGTTATATAATGACAGTCCTAATTATGGCCTGAAATGCATCGAGTGGTTTGTATTTATTCCCTGATAATGAACACTAAACCTGGAACAAAACCTTCCATCCCGGGTAATTTAGACTGCTCATTATCCATTCACGAGTGCTGTCTTGCGGCCCGGAAAGCCAAACATAACTCACTAATTATTCTCTCCGCTTCAGCATTTCCTCCAAAACCGAGTAGATTTCGGTTATTTCCAATTTCCCGTAAAGGAAACCCATTTCGTGAACTTCCTTCATTAGCCGGACGAACGTTTTCGAACGTTTATTTTCTCTTAATTTGGAGAAAGATAACCGCCGCGTTTACTTCCAGGTCTTGTGGAAACAACGAATAACTTCCACTTCCCTTTTTCGTTGAAAAGTATCATCTGCCCCGACAGTATCTATTTTCCCCGGGTGATTCATTGAAGAACTTTCTTCCCGAATAATTTTTGAGGGGTGAATAGGGTTGGGGGTGGACCTTCCTCCTATTCCCCCCGTGTGTTATGATTGGAGGTGCTTGTCTGTTTAACATGTATGAAGGAATACGAGAAAGTTTTTGAGGAGGTATTTTGCCCCGGAGTCAAATATAACGATGCATATTTCGTACTTGGTTTAGAGTTCTGAAGGTCTTTTAAAAAGGGAAGCGCTGAGGTTGTTTATATTGATTGGATGAAACAGCCCAATAGGGGAATGGGACAAGAAAATCATTTTAGATGAACAACGTTTTGTAGAAAGCGCAGCTAACATGCGTGTGCTCAGAGGAACTTGATGAACGTTTTTTTATCTCAAAAAGGAAATCAATGTTTTGCTTCTTCTTTAGATGTAGGATCATATAAAATTATTATTTCGTTGTTACTATTACTTATTTGGACTTGTTTGTTTTGAAGGACAAACAAATTACACAACTTTTATTTCTAATCACCGTTATATAAGCATGTGCTCTGAAAGTAGTTTTCTCAAGAAAAATATATTTTTAATGCAGCTGGTAAAACACTGAGACAGTTGCCTTTTATGCCTTACGGCAAGTGCTGGACCGATGTTACTCACTTAGACTACCCAGGAGGTGTGTGTAGCTTGAAGATAAGCTACGAACGCCGAGAAACAATGCCCCCGCAAAGCTCTACAATAATGTTTGACTGGGAAGTAATGTTTAAATTGGATCCCGGACCACTACAAGCATCTATGCCACCCAGCATCTGAGCGCTTGACTCTCGGTCATTCAAGACCAACAGACAATTTTACTTTTATATAAGCTAGTTAGAAGAACTAAATTTATTATGAAATAAGTACATTGAACACATTTTTTTAACTGATGATTCAAAGTGCCTTGTTGATGGTTTTCATTTCAAAGTGTGGAAGCAGAATGGCAAGTGCAATGTAACAGCATTGAAGCTTCATATTTAAATCTACAGTGAGTAAAGATATTGGGTCGAAGGTCCTGGTAATTAAAGACAACTACAATATTTTAAACATCATTTTAAGTTCATTGCTCTGTATCGTAAAGCGAGTGGCTCTAAACCCTGAAAATACCCAGACAGCAAATTATCAGACAAGATATATATAAACCCATGCTATATATAATGACCAGCCTAATTATGCCGTGAAATGCATCGAGTGGTTGGTATTTATTCCTGATCATGAACACTAAACCTGGAACAAAGCCTTCCATCCCGGGCTATTTAGATTGCTCATTATCCATTGACGAGTGCTGTCTTGCGGCATTTTAATTGGTACCTGGAAGCCAAACATAACTCACTAATTATTCTCTCCGCTTAAGCATTCCCCCAAACCGAATAGATTTCGGTTATTTCCAATTTCAAGTAAAGGAAACCATTTCGAGAACATTCCAGGAACGAACGTTTATTTTCTCTTAATTTGAGGAAAAATAACCGCCTCGTTTACTTCCAGGTCTTGTGGAAACATCGAATAACACCCACTTCCTTTTTCGTTGAAAAGAATCTTCTGCCCCGACAGTATATCTATTTTCCCCCGGTGATTCATTGAAGAACTTTCTTCACGAAGAATTTCGGCGGATTTAGTAGTGTTGGGGGGGAGGACCTCCTCCTAGTTCCTCTCCCCCGCCCCTCCGTGTGTTAAGATTGGAGTGCTTGTCTGTTTAACATGTATGAATGAATACGAGAAAGTTCTTGTGAAGGAATTTCGCCCCGGAGTCAAATATAACGATCCACATTTCATACTTGGTTTAGAGTTCTAAAGGTCTTTTAAAAAGGGATGCGCTGAGGTTGTTTATGTTGATTGGATGAAACAGCCCAATAGGGTAATGGGACAAGAAATTCATTTTAGATAAACAACGTTTTGCAGAAAGTGCAGTTAGCATGTGTGTGCTCAGAGGAGCTTTATGAACGGCTTTCCATCTCAAAAAGAAATCCACGTTTTACTTCTTCTTTAGATATAGGTTCATATGAAATAATTATTTTGTTGTTACTATTATGTATATTTGTACTTGTTTGGTTTGAAGGACAAACAAATTACACAACTATAATTTTATGACAGATATATAATCATGTGTTCTGTAAGTAGTTTTCAAGACAAATATTTTTTTCTAAGGCAGCTGGCAAACACTTAGGCAGTTGCTTTTATGCCTTAAGACAAGTGCCACACCGATGTTACTCACTTACTACCCAGGATGAGCGTGTAGCTTGAAGATAAGCTACGGACGTAGAGTAACAAAACCCCGCCCCGCTCTACAATCATGCTAGACCGGGACCTACGGTTTAAATTGATCCCGAACCGCTACCAGCATCCATGGCACCAGAGCGATAGACACTCGGACATTTCGGCCTTCTAAATTTGATCTAGATGGAAGATCAAATTTTATTACTAAATAAGTACATTGTAAACATTTTTTTTCTGGTGATTCAAAGGGCCTTGTTGATGGTGTTCATTCCAGTGGAAGCAGAATGGCGGGTGCAATGTAACAGCACTTAAGCTTATTATTTAACCCTACAGTCAGTAAAGATATTGGGTTGAAGCTCCTGGTAATTAAAGACAATTAAACTATTTTAAATATCATTTTAAGTTCATTACTCCATATCTTAAAGCGAGTGGCTGTAACCCCTGAAAATACCCACACAGCATATTATCAAGCAAGATATATAAACTCATGTTATATAATGACTATATCTAGTTATATGTTCAAATTTATTATGAAATAAGTATATTCTATCCATTTTTTATCTGATGATTCAAAGTGCCTTGTTGATGGTGTTCATTCCAAAGTGTGGAAGCAGAATGGTGAATGCAATGCAACAGCATTGAAGCTTCATATTTAACCCTACACTGAGTAAAGATAATGGGTCGAAGCTCTTGGTAATTAAGGACAACCACAATATTTTAAATATCATTTTAAGTTCATTACTCCATACCTTTAAGCGAGTGGCTCTACACCCTGAAAATACCCTGACAGCAAATTACCAGAGAAGATATATATAAACTCATGCTATATAATGACAGTCCTAATTATGCCGCGAAATGCATTGAGTGGTTGGTATTTATTCCTGATAATGAACACTAAACCTGGAACAAAACATTCCAGTCCCATCGCGGGCTATTTGGACTGCTCATTATCCATCCACGAGTGCTATCTTGTGGCATTTTAATTGGAACAGGAAAGCCAAACATAACTCACAATGATTCTCTCCGCTTAAGCATTCCCCAAAACCGAATAGATTTCGCTTATTTCCATTTCCCGTAAAGGAAACAATTTCGAGAACATCCTACGGAACGAACATTTAGAACGTTTATTTTCTCGCCGCCTCGTTTACTTCCAGGTCTGGTGGAAACAAGGAATAACTTCCACTTCCTTTTTCGTTTAAAAGAATCTTCTGCCCCGATAGTATCTGTTTTCCCCGGGTGATTCATTGAAGAACTTTCTACTTCAAGAATTTGTGCAGGGTTAGTAGGGTTGGGGTGGACCTTCCTCTCACTTCCTTTCCACCCCCCTGTGTGTTTTGATTGGAGGTGCTTGTCTGTTTAACATATATGCATGACTACGAGAAAGTTCTTGAGGAGGAATTTCTCCTCGGAGTCAAATATAACGATTCACATTTCATACTTGGTTTAGAGTTCTGAAGGTCTTTTAAAAAGGGACGCGCTGAGGTTGTTTATGTTGATTGGATGAAACAGCCCAATAGGGTAATGGGACAAGAAAATCATTTTAGATAAACAACGTTTTGTAGAAAGCGCAGTTAACATGCGTGTGCTCAGAGGAGCTTTATGAACGTTTTTCCATATCCGAAAAGGAAATTTATTTTTTCTTCTTCTTTAAATAAAGGATCTTATAAAACAATAATTTCGTTGTTACTATTACATATTTAGACTTGTGTGGTTTGAAGGACAAACAAATTACACAAGTATTATTTTTTTCTGACAGATATATAATCATGTGTTCTGAAATCAGTTTTCTCAGGCCAAATATTTGTTTTTCTAATGCAGCTGGCAAACACTTAGACAGTTGCCTTTTATGCTGTACGGCAAGTGCTGGACGGATGTTACTCACTTTAGACTACCCAGTAGGGTGTGTAGCTTGAAGATAAGCTACGGACGCCGAGTAACAATGCCCCCCCGCAAAGCTCTACAAACATGTTAGACTGGAACTTACTGTTTAAATTGTATTCCGAACCAGTACAAGCATCTATTTACTGAGTATCAGAGCTAGACCCTCGGCCATTCAGGCCCAGCAGATAATTTTTTATGTTAGCTAGTTAGAAACTCAAATTTATTATGAAATAAAATACATTTGGCACATTCTTTTATCTGATGATTCAAAGTGCCTTGTTGATGGTGTTAATTCCAAAGTTTGGAAGCAGAACAGCATTGAAGTTTGCTTATTTAATGTTACAGTGAGTAAAGATATAAGGTCGCAGCTCATAGTAATTAAAGACGACTACAATATTTTAAACATCATTTTAAGTTCTTTTGCTCTGTATCTTAAAGCGAGTGGCTCTAAACACTGAAAATACCCAGACAACAAATTATCAGACAAGATATATAAACCCATACTATATAATGACAGTCCTAATTATGCCGTGAAATGCATCGAGTGGTTGGTATTTGTGCTGATAATGAACACTAAACCTGGAACAAAACCTTTCAGCAGCCCTCCATCCAGCGGCTATTTAGACTCCGCACATTATCCATTTCACGTGTGCTGTCTTGCGGCATTTTAATTGGAACCGGAAAGCCAAACCTAACTCACTAATTATTCTTCTCCGCTTAAGCATTTCCCCCAAACGGTATAGATTTCGGTTATTTCCAATTTCCCGTAAAGGAAACCATTTCGAGAACTTCCCCGGAACGAACGTTTTCGAAAGTTTATTTTATCTTAATTTGAGGAAAGATAAATCCTCGTTTACTTCCAGGTCTTGTGGAAACAAGGAATAACTTCCACTTCCCTTTTTCGTTGGAAAGAATCATCTGCTCCGACAGTATCTATTTTTTCCCCGGGTGATTCATTGAAGAACTTTCTTCCCGAAGAATTTCTGCGGGGTTTGGATCTTCCACCCTTTTGGTTGGCGGGGTGGATCGTCCACATACTACCTGTTTCCCCCTGTGTGTTATGATTGGAGGTGCTTGTCGGTTTAACATGTATGAATGAATACCACAAAGTTCTTGAGGAGAATTTCGCCCCGGAGTCAAATATAACGATCCACATTTCAAACTTGGTTTGAGTTCTGAAGATATTTTAAACAGGGACTCGCTGAGGTTGTTTATGTTGATTGGATGAAACAGCCAGTAGGGGAATGGGACAAGAAAATCATTTAGATAAACAACTTTTTGCAGAAAGTGCAGTCAACATGTTTGTGCTCAGAGGAGCTTTTATGAACGTTTTTTCCATCTCAAAAAGGAAATTGAAGTTTTTCTTCGTCTTAAGATATAGAATCATTTAAAATAAATATTTCGTTGTTACTATTACATATTTGGTTTGAAGGACAAACAAGTTAAACAACTATTATTTTTTATGAGACAGATATATCCTGTGCTCTGAAAGCGCCTTTCTCAAGACAAATATTTATGCATATATTTATGATGCAAGTATTTATTTTTTTTACATTTATTTTATACTAACAGAAGCCGGTATACGTTGCCCCTGCCCCACAAAAAAAATGCATTGTTGAACATTACATATCATGAAATATATTCTCCATGCTCCATTATATGTACATACTAATTTTCAGGGATATCGTTTGAATGGTATTTAAGATGAATTGCTGCAGCACCCTCTGGTGGTAACAATAAAGTGAATAGTGCGAACCTATTTTTCCATATTCGAAAACATATTATTACCAATTTTCATAGCGATTGGGTGAATTGTATAGAAGTTGATTTATTACAGCACCATCAGGTGGAGATTTACAACAAAGGGGATAGCAATAAAAACATTCACTTTATTTTGTCAAACACACACAAAAATTTCATCAAATCTCTCAAGCCGTTTAAGAGGAGATCAGTGACAAACACACGTACAGAAGAACACGATTGCAGTGCCAGCTACCGAGTCCAATTGAAAATCTAAAACCTCAGAGATCCACTCAAGCTCACACAAAAATTTCATCAAAATCGGTCTTATCCGTTTAAGGGAGTTCAGTGACAAAAAACGCACTTACAGAATAATTATGTCAATTGCAGCGCCACCTACACACACCACTCAAACGCACTCAAAAGTTTCATCAAAATTGGTTAGGTTAAGTGCAGATATAATCACGAACATGCTTTTACGTTAGCGTAACCAGATATTACTTAGAAACAAAGACATTTTATAATTTAGACATTTTTTAATTAGGACATTTTATAAGTAGACATTACAAAGACATTTCATAATTAAAGCACTAAAAAAAAAACGAACTGTAGAAACAGCAATTTCGCTTGGTAGATCGCCACCTATAATGTGCTCTCTAGTTACTTATGTTGCCTCTTTTTTTTACTTCCACGTAACTCATATTTCTGCTTTATCATTTACCTTTTACTAGATCGTATATCTTCTCATATATACCGTTATATTGTTATGCAGTTCTTTACATTAGGTTATTTCTTTATCGTGCTTCTTTCAAGCAAGCCTTTTCCTGTGTTCCCTGACTGCCTGCTTGCATTACACCCAAGTTAAAGTTTTGTACATTTGTCTATATCACAGATTTGGGATGGCCGGGAAATGAGAGCACGAGATTAGATGATGGTTGCTTTGGATGATGGGCAAGACCATTTACATTTCTGTGGCTATACTGATATAGTAGTCTTCAAATTTGTAGACCGGAAAATCTATTACACGTGATGAATTATATGGATGGTATAGTTTGGCAGCATTAATTTTAAATTGTGTTAGTATGATGGACTAGCATAAAATTATTAAAATAATGCTTCCATTATAATATAAAAAACAGGCTTATCATTGTAGGTATTTTCCTATATTGAAAGTAATGTATATTGATCTGTTTTGAATATATTACAATTAAATTGTAAAGGAAAATAATAAAAGAGAAAAATTATCAGTATAAATGAGGTACAGTTGCAATAGTCTTGTGATTATTATGTTTAGCATGCTTTTACATATATGGTTATACATGATTATTGTACATCATGAGGCTTACAGTACGACATATTTGCTAAATGGTAAAAGGTTTTAATTCAGTTTTCCTGTTATTTGATATATATATATATATATATATATATATATATATATATATATATATTGCTCTTTTTCATATAATTTTTTTTTTTTTACCTTATCATTTACTTTTTTAAATATATTTCTACATTTAACTACTGATTCTCCATTAATGTTTTAGTAGTTCTTAATTTCTTGACAACAAAAAATTTTTAAAGGAGATCAATAACAATATTTATTTAATATATACATTTGTTTCCAAATAGTGTTTTACGTTATATTTTTAACATTTTTAATAACGGAATTTCAACTTACGAATAATTTAAAAAACGTTTTTGAGTTTAATTACCATTTCAGAAAACACCGAAAACTCATGCTCCCTTTGAAATTAATAACTTACTGAAAAAAAAAAAAAAATTAAATTTGATGTAAATTAGCTTTGCATTAAGAGGAGAATCATTTATAATTCATTGGTTCCAAAACGATGAGTTTTTGATGTTTATAGTAACAATGACTGTCCGATACTGGACAGGATACATATAGGGATATATATATATATATATATATATTATATATATATATATATATATATATATATATATATATTCTATATATAAGCTCAAAACTCAAGGGATTTATAAGAGTAGGTTTTTATTATCATGTGTGGAACATGATGTTGCCCAGGTTAGGAGTCCGTGACGTTATCGGAAAATGAGGGTCAAGCAAATACAACTCCGATGGCCAATTTTCTGGCTGAAAAT
>BPLR01021400.1:0-38222 GCA_021605095.1 Caerostris extrusa
AATATTTCAACAAAAGCGAAATATGCAATGAATGAATACTTCTTACATTTTATTTTACACAACGGTAAAATTTTAAATATTTTGCTAATATTTTTTTCTCATCGACAACATTTTTTTTCGTCTTTTGTAAGTCAGTACATAAAGTAGTACTATCATAGATATCATACATACCTGAGTGTATTCCTTTATTGTTACTTCTGAATATATCAACCAAAAAACTGCAACTGAACATCTAATGCATATAATAATACAAATGAAATATATCCAAAAATATATATAATAGGGAATAAATCGCTTTTCCTGTTTAATATACGATTGGGATCTGTATTTGTTGGCGGAAATATCATAAACTTCTATTCCAAAGAAAAGAAATAAATTGAAGATCCACTTATACATGCCTAAAAAAGACAGTCACCAGGAGAAGTTTTGATCCATTGCTGTTCTGTCGAAATTTTGTGTTTCTTTATTCCTTAACGAATTAAAACGATTCATTTTCATCTCTTGACGAATCGGGTGACACTTTCTTGTTATGTTTACAATTTTTCTGTTTCTTCTAAAAACTTTAGCAAATTTCATTTTAATCACAAATGATTTCTTCAATGACCAGCAAGTGATTACTGTCTACCAAACTTAGAATTCTAAATTAATACTGTAAGAAATATTTTGTTAAATGAAAAAATACTTATACTGTGTCTTAGAAAAAAAAAAGGTTTTTTATAAATTAATCGAGGTAAAAGAGTATATAGTTTAATACAATTAGTAAAAACTAAATTAAAGTATTATATAAATTAATAACAGCATTCTTTGTTGATGAAAATCTTTCAAACACAATTTTTCGAATGGGCGTTACAGTTTGAGATATGTCTTCATAAAATGAATCAAAGATAGATTTAGGAGCTTGCGTGAAAATTGGTTTGTGGTCTCTTCTGTATGAGTCAATTAAGAGGAAATGCATGTGTGAATCAAGATATTATCTGTAAACTATCAATTAGTCACCAGAAATATGAAAATAACAGCTGAGGCACTTCCAGTCATCGAAAATAAAAATTTAAAAAATAAATATATCACTATACAATTATTGAAGAATAAGAATAATTTTCATGGCCATCATTCATTAAAATTTTAATATTAACATCACTTTCGTTGAAGGTCTTGGTAAAAGCGACCCAAGCAGGTTAATATGCGAAATGATTCTGGGCAGAGTTCTTTAATACATCAAATATATAATTTAAAAAAAGCAGATGGTAACATAATTAATAAATAAAAATCGAAAGTAAAATATGCACTTCAATAACATCTGCGCGCACTAACATTTAGAGGATCTTTCTTTTGTGTACATAAGTTGGTACTACGGTGACAAATAAACAAAATATGATAATCAATATTTTTATGAAGTATTTTATTCAAATACACCTGTATAATTGGTTTTTATGATTTTAATGATAACACATTTTATATACTATGATAAATATGCCTGTTTTCTGATTGAAATGAAATGACTTCGATTTCAATGTCACGAATCATTGTAAATTTGTTAAATAATTAATAAGATTATCCCTATTGAGAATTTCAATTATATTATCAATTGCTAAATAATGTGTTTTTGCTCTTTCAATGTAGACATATGTTTTCGACAATAATTAAATTTTCGAAAATTGCATACTTTTTTATTTCTGTACAATAAAAAAATTATTACATTTTTTTTTTTGTTACTATACATTAAAATAAATTGAAAAGATTTTGAATCAAAAGTGTTTTAATGTTTTTTTTTTATTGTATTATGCATTATTATAGCCTTATAAAAAATTCATTCCATTATCTGTACTATTATATGAATCTAACTGCTTTCCTTGTATTTTTATTTTAAATTTTGTGTGAAATATCATTTTATGGACAACTTTTTTTTACTATTACTTGCCTACATTTTTAAAATTTTGTCTCCGTTTTTTTATTACTCTTCAAGTATTTATTCGATGAAGAGGACATTTTTTTGTACACATAATCAACACAGAGTTTTTAAAATATAGGCTACTTTTTACTATATTTAAATTTTTGTGGTGAAAATATATTTTAAAATACCGAATACATTTCGATTATTAATTGTTGATTTTTTTGTATAATGCGTGTCATTTGATCCATTTATGGATTTCTCTGTCAATTATTAAGCGTATACTTCACAAAAAGTAAGAATTTACAATTATATTATCAATTGCTAAATAATGTAACAGCAAGAATTTTTGCTAAAACTTTTTCAATGCAAACATATGTTTTCAGATACTGTAATTACATTTTCGAAAATTGCATATGTTTTTTTTTATTTCTGTACAAAACAGAATTATTGCATTTTTTTTACTATACATCGAAATAAATTGAAAAGATTTTAATAAAAAGTGTTTTACAATGATTTTTTTGTTGTATTATGTGCTATTATAGTCTTATAAGTAAATTCATTTCTTTATCTATTTTCATTTCTTTATGAATCTAACTGCTTTCCTTGTATTTTTATTTTAAATTTTGTGTGAAATATCATTGTTATGGACAACTTATTTTACTATGCCTACATTTTTTTTTTTAAATTCTTGTCTGTTTCTTTTTTACTTTCAATGATTTATTCAATGAAGAGGACATTTTTGTACACATAATCAACATAGAATTGCTTAAAATATAGGCTACTCTTTTACATACATTAGCTATTACAAAATACATAATTACATTTTTGTGGTGAAAACATAATTAAATATACGGATACATTTCGATTATTAATTGTTGATTTTTTGTATAATGAGTGTAATTTTTTATTTATGAATTTCTCTGTCAATTGATTCAGTTAATACTTCACAAAAAGTAAGAATGTATAAAAGTAAGTATTTTGTTCAATATAATTTTTATGATAATATTAATAATAAGTAATAACAGCAAGAATATAAAAATAAGGATTTAAAACTTTTATAATTAATTAATAAATTTTTATTCTGTCAGATAACCGTTTTAAGTTACATAATTTAATTTATTTGCTGCTTTTATTATGTTTTATGTATCTACTTTCATGTTCAAGTAAAATATATCAATCTTCTAAGATATTTGTATTTACTTAAGTAAGAACTTTTAAGCATCAACGGAAAGCAGCAATTGAAATAAAATGACTTCCTAATTAAGGAAACTTTATCACTTTGTTAGGTTAATAAGCATATCTGTATTTATAACTTCAATCAAAATATATTTCTTTACATATTTTACAAAGTAATGATTTTTGCTGTTTGAAGTGTAGGTATAAGTTTTGATAAAAAAAATCATCTTTCTAAAGTGTAAAATTTTTTATTTGATATATAGCTGAATTATTTCATTATTTTCTACTAAACATTGAAATAAATAGAAAAGATGTTGAACAAAAAGTGTTTAAATAATGAATATTTGCTTTTTAATCGAACTATGTGCAATTATAGCCTGATAAATAAACGATATCAATTATTTTTTTCCAAACCAAGGTTTTTAAATAAAAGGCCTTTAATAGCTTTTATTTCTAACTTAGATTAGAAAATTTAATTGCCAATCTATACCAGTAAAAAATCTAAAAATCATATTTATGACTAACTTATACTATGTCTACTGATTTTTTTTTTTACTTTTTGTCTGTCTGTTTGTTATTTTATAGCTCATTAAGGATTTTCCAGATTAAATTAAAAAATTGTATACATGCTCAAGACACAGTGGCTTAAAATATAAACTACTTTTTATATCAAATATATTACAATTTGCATATATAAGGTTTCCTTTTTGTAAAAATATAATTATTATGCAAGTTTTTTGTGAAAATACAGTTAAAAATACGAATGAAGTTCGATTATCTATGGTTATATTTTTTTATAATGCATGTCATTTGCTTCATTTACCGATTGTTTTGTAGATGCAATCAATTAAAAAGTATTTATTTTTATGAAAGCCATAAAAGTGCATATTTCGTTGAATATGGTTAACATGATAATTATATTAACAAAAGATTTGAAAAGATGAAAAATAAACGTTAATATTTTATTTAAAATTAGGTTTGACTCATCAAAAATAGCAAGCAATCTTATTAAATTATTTATTTGGTCTTTATCTAATAAAAGTCCTTTCCCATTGTTGAAACTTAAAAAGAAACAATTCCTGAAAACCAAATGGACATCAGAACGAGTTATTTTGGACCTTAAAAATGTATGGGGGCTTAAATTAATTATATTATCATAGACAAGGGTAAGTGCACGAAATAATTTGCACATATTTCATTTAACCAAGATGACGCAGCTAACTATACTGTTGTGTTGTACCAGGATTTCCATCATAAGCAATTAAAATAAAGATAACTGCTCATTTAATTCTAATGATACATTTAAATTCGACTAAATATTTAGTTTTAAATTTAAGCAGGTTTTTAAGGGCATTTACAAACTGACTTTAAAAACCAAATTTTGTTTTTCTCATCTCTGTCACTACAGAATTTAATTGACAGTAGGTTTCTAAACTAGGCAAAAAATTTGCTGATTTATTTAAGTGATAAAGAAGAAATTTATTTAGAAGCAATTACAAGTTATTCAATTATTCTACAACTTACAAGAACAATTTATAATCTCCATGATGCTTGAAAGATGTTGTAAGAAATTAAATTCGTTTTTCTACTAAAACAGTGCAACATATACCTGTACATGCAATCGCCATATCATCTACAGTCACTGAACGATTCTCTTTCATTTTAACATTTCAATAGCAGCAAACCTTTGTAGTATCACATCTCAACGGAAAAACATGCTTCTTCCTAAGCCACTTTCATTCCACTATTAACTTCAGTAGTTTATGTATCAGTAGTTAGTTATTATTAATTGAAATCACCTGTCAGTGTTTTTAATTAATTTATTCAGAGCCTTCTGTTACCTACTGGGCGTTACTTATAACGTTGAAAAAGTTTTACCAACTTGTGAAATTTTGAATTATTTTTGAAACACTGATTTTTTTACTTCTCATACTGTATTATAGTTTAGGATATATTTAATGTTCATAATGCTCGATAATTGTTGATATTATTTAAAATTGATAGGAGTTCGTTCAATCAAGTTCTCAAAGTGATTTTACTTAAAAATTTAGAATTAAAAGTTTAAAGAGAAATTAAGCTTCTAAGAATAATAATTCTTCAACAAGATAATCAGAAAATCATAATTTTTTTCAAATAATTTTTTTTTTTTAAGATTGTTTAGTATTTTGGACCCAAATTAGCAAGTAAAAACCCAATACGTTAGCAAACAGCCCAAACTGGTGATGATGAGTGATCTGTCAAAAACATACATCTTCCATAATGTGAGATTTCTTTTTCAACGCCATGTTCTTCTCGTATTTGATTTTCATTCGTATTTCAGGATGAAAATGTTGCAACAGACAGTATAGTATTGACTTGGCTTCGTCCCCCTTTTCATTTGTCATTGATGCAGAGATCATTAGCAGAAAGTGGTGTGATAAATGATACATAACAGGCAATAGCATGTATAAAAAATATTCCAAACTTATTTTAGGGTGGAATGCTATCCAGTAGCCCGCACAGAACATTCCAAATAAATTCAAAAGGATTGTGATAAATATTGGACATGAAAAAGATTCATCCATTTTTAATATGCTTTCATAAACTTCAAAATTTTTTTTCATTTCTTCATAAGAATGATCTTTATTAAGTTGTTCAAGGAGATGATTGAAAATATCTTGCAAGAGGATGCAAGTCAGACTGTAATAACAACAAAAAGGCAAAACATGTTAATGAAAATAAAATCGAATAAAACTTCTATAAATTGTAATGTTTTAATGCAATAAGGTGCAGGAAGTTCAAGATGAATTACAGCATCACAAGCATTACCAAAAATTTTCACTGTCTGTTTGGACTGAATTGTCTTTATATAAATAAAATGCGATATCAAATAGAAAGAATATTTCAACAAAAGCGAAATATGCAATGAATGAATACTTCTTGCATTTTATTTCACATGGCATTAAAATTTTAAATATTTTGCTGATATTTTTTCTCATGGACAACATTTTTTCTCGACTTTTGTAAAAGTACATAAAAGTAGCACTAGCATAGATATCATACATACCTGTGTGAATGCCTCTGTTGTTACTTCTGAATATACAAAACCAAAAGACTTCAACTGAAAATCTAATGTATATAATAGTACGAATGAAATACATCCAAAATTTCATAATAAATGAAATATGTCGTTTTTCATTACTAATATAGGTTCTGTATTTGTATTTGTCGACAGAAATATCAGAAATTTCTATTCCAAGAAAAAGAAATAAAATGAAGATCCACTTGTACATGCCTATAAGACTGTCGTCTAGAGAGTTTTGATAACTTGCTGTTCTGTCAAAATTTTGAGTATCATCATTTTGTATTGTAATACGATTTAATTTTCTTGACGAATCGGGTGACATTTTCTTACTCTGCTTATAAATTTTCTACATCTTCTGAAAGCTTTATAAATTTCCATTAATAAGAAAGAATTTCTTCTATTACTTGCAATGATTATCGTCTACCAAATTTAAAGGTCTAAATTAATGAAGAAATATTTTGGCAAACTGAAGTTTATTTAATTTCTTGAAAAAAACAATACTTTATTTTCCTAATCCATTTTTGTATTAGCTTAAAAATGTCCGTCTCATCATTTGGTAAAAAATACTTTGACATTTTAAGCCTCTTGCGAATAATTTTTTCCATGTATTAATCGAGTTTTAAGAGTATATATTTTAATACAATTAGTATAAGGCTAAATTACAATACTAAATATATTAATAAAAATATTCAATGATGATGAGGATCTTTCAAGCACGGTTTCTCTCGAATTTTCTTAGCAGTTTAAATGTTTAAGACATCTGTATTCATTTCATAGAGACAAACCTTAGGATACAATAAGAAGCATATCTGAAAAACCGTTTTCGAAAAACGTTCTTCTGTATGAATCAAATTTTGGAGAAAATGTAGAATTAAGATAGTTAACTGTAAACCATCTATAAATCAATGAAAATATCAAAAATGTGGCACTTCCATTCAATGAAGAATAAAATCTTATGAAAAAAAAATCTCTGTAAAATTACTGAGAAATGAGAATAATTTTCAGAATAATATTTTGATCGACAATCATTCATTGAATTTTTAATATTAACATCACTTAAATTGAAGATTTTGATTAAAAGCAGACCAAAGTGTTTATATGCAAAATGGAGTCTGGCTGGTGTTTAACGGAACCAGATGTCTGGCCTTAGTTTAATATTTCAAATATAAATTAAAATATCTGATGGTAACGTAATTAATATTAAACATAAATCGAAAGTAAAATTTGCATTTTAATAACATCTGCGTGCACTAACATTGAGTGGATCCTTCTTTTGTGTTACAGAAGATGTCAGTACGGTGAAAATAAACAAAACAAAATAAAATATTAAATTTTTTATGAAATATTTTATAGAAATTCACCTATATGATTGGTTTTCTTACGACATCAATAGCAGCATTTCATTATCAAATTTGCTATTTTTTTAAATTTGAAATAAATTGACTTCGGTTTCAATTTCAGGAATAATTACAATTTTGTTCAATATTTATTAAGCTTATGTTTATCGAGAATTTCAATCACGTTATAATATACAAAATAATGTGTCGTTGCTCTTTCCATGCAGACATATGTTTTTGACAATAATGAAAATTTGTAAATGCATATTTTTATTTGAGTATATTGCAGAATTATTGCAATTTTATCAATTACAATATAATGTGTTTTTTGCTCTTTTTTCAACATATGTTTTTGACAATAATTAAATGCTTTAAAATGCATATTGGAATTTTTTTGTTACTATACATTGAAATAAATTGAAAAGATTTTGAATAAAAAGGGTTTTAACGGTTTTTTGTTGTATTATGCGCTTTTACGTCTTACAACTAAATTCATTTCATTATCTATTCTACTATATAAATTTATAGGGTCTTTTTGTGCTTTTATTTTAAATTTTGTGTGAAATATCATTTTTAGGGCCAGCTTATACTAATATATGTCTACAATTTTATTATTTAATTCATGTCTGATTGCCTTTTTTATTATTTATCAATGATTTATTCGATGAAGAGGACATTTTTGTAATAATAATAAAAATAGAATTACTTAAAATATAGGCTACTTCTTTACATACATTACCTATTACAAAATACATATTTAAATTTTTGGGGTGAAAATATAATTAACAAGTAATATAATTTTTTTTTAAAGTCAATTCCTACTTTTATTTCACTATACTGCAGAAAGTCCTTTATAAATAATTTTCATTTATTTTTTAAGTTTATCTTGTTTATCTATTGGTAGATACATGCAAGTTAAATCTAAATAAAAACAAAAATTAATTAATTAAATTTAATTACTGAATTAATATTTGAAAAAACTTCATTAACATTAAGTATCATCCACTGCAAGTTAAAAAAAATGTATTGGAACTTGAGTGGATGAATAAAAAGTATTTTATGAACGATTGAAAATTTTAACAAGATATATATAGGGAGAGTGTGAGCTAATATAAGGAATTTAAAAATACAGATGCATTTCGATAGCTAATTGTTCAATTTTTATATAACGAGTGTCATTTTTTTATGAACTTCTCTGTCAGTTGATTCAGTTAAAACTTCACAAAAAATAAAAATGAATAAAAGTAAATATTTTATTCAATATAATTTTAATGATAATATTAATAACAATAACAACAAGAATGTAAAAATAATGATCTAAAACTGTTATAAGTAATTAATATTTTTTATTGTGTCAGAAAACCGTTTTAAACTACATAATTTATAAAATTTGCTGTTTTTATTATGTTTTATGTATCTACTTTCATGTTTAAGGGAAATATATCAATCTTCTAAAATGTTTGCATTTACTTACGTACGAAATTTTAAGCATCAACATGAAATAGAAGTTCGAAAAAAATGACATTCTAATTAAGAAACTTTAGCACTTTGTAAATTTAATAAGAATATCTGTATTGATAATTTCAACCGCATTTTCTATTATTAAATATTTTACAAATAATGTGCTTTTCCTGTAAGAACGTTGACGTAGCTTTTCGATATAAAAATTTCATCACTTCAAAGTGTCCAATTTTTTATTTGAGTATATAACAAAATTATTTAAATATTTTCTACTAAACACTGTGATAAATAAAGTGAAAAAAATGCAGAATAAAAAGTGTTTCAATGGGGAATAATTGCTTTTTGTTGAATTATGCGCAGTTATAGCAGGATAAATAAACGATTTCATTTTATCTTTTTTTTTTTCTAACAAATGTTTTTAATTTAAATTTTTTTAAAGCTATTTGCTTCTAACTTAGATTAGAAAATTTAATTTACTGTATAGAAATTTGCAAGCTCTGTCTGTGATTTATTTTTATGTTATGCTAATTACCATATGTATGACTAACATATACTATGTCTACATAATTATTTGTCACTTCTTGTCTGTCTGTTTGTTCTTTTTATAACACATGTATGACTTTTTACGATTAAGATGAAGTTATATATAGGCTGATTTTTATATCAATTATGTTATAATATGTATATATAAGTGTATTTGTGAAAATGCAGTTAAAAAACGGATAAAGTTCGATAATCTATGGTTAAATATTTTATATAAAACGTGTCATTTGCATCATTTATCTATTATTTTACAGATGCACTAAATTAAAAAGTATTTATTTTTAGCAAAAGCATAAAATATCCGGCTTCGTTCAGTAAGGTTAATATGATAATGGTATTATTAAAAATGTCAGAAACGATATGAAATAAACCTCTATATTTTATTAAAATTAGGTTTAACTCATCAAAAATAACAAGCAGTCTTATTAAATTATTTATTTGCTCTTCATCTTATAAAAGGCCTTTCCCATAGTTGAAACTTAAAAACTCTGTTATAACTTATCAAGTACTTCTCAGATAAAAGGTGAAATTTTGTACACGCTGAAGATACAGTTGATTAAAATATAGACTGTTTTTTTATATTATTACAATTATATTAAAATATGCAAGTTTTTGTGAAAATACAATTGAAATTACGGATACAGTTCGATTAACTATGGTTATTTTTGTATCATGTGTGTCATTTGCTTCATTTATCAATTGTAAATGCACTGAATTAAAAAGTATTTATTTTTATAAAAATAATAGAAGTGAGATTTCGATCAGTATGGTTAATATGATAATGATATTATTAAAAATGTTGGGAAAGAGAAAAAAATAAACATCTATATTTTATTTAAAATTAGGTTTTACTCGTAAAAAATGTCAAGCAATCTTCTTAAATTATTTATTTGCTCTTCATCTTATAAAAGACATTTCATAGAGTTAAACTTCAAAAATAAACAAGTATTCTAAAAACCACATGGACATCAGAACGAGCTATTTCGTCCTTAAAAATGTATGGTGCACTAAAATTAGTTATATTTATAATACACAAGTGGGAAATTAAAGAAATGATTTATACATACTACAGTTAACAAAGATGACGAAACTAACTATACTGTTGTGTTCTACCAGGATTTCCATCATAAGCAATTAAAATAAAGATAGCTGCTTATTTAATTCTAATGATACATTTAAATTAGCCTAAATATTTAGTTTTAAATTTAAACAGGTTTTAGGGCATTTCAAACTCATTTTAAAAACAAATTTGGTTTTCACATCTCTGTCACTCCAGGATTTAATTGACAGTAGATTTTTAAACCTAGGCAAAAGATTTGCTGATTTATTTAAGTGATACAGAAGGAATTTATTTAGAAACAAATAGAAGTTATATAATTATTTTACAACTTACAAGAACAATTTATAATCTTCATGATGCTAGGAAGAAGTTGTAAGAAGTTAAATTCGTTTGATTTACTTAAACAGTGCAACATATACCTGTACATGCAATCGCCATATCATCTACAGTCACTGAACGATTCTCTTTCATTTTAACATTTCAATAGCAGCAAAACTTTGTAGTATCACATCTCGACAGGAAAAACATGCTTCTTCCTAAGCCACTTTCATTTCACTATTAATTCAATAGTTTATGAATTTTTACCTGTCAGAAATCTACAAATAAAAGATGTTTTTAATTAATTTATTATTAAAACTTCTGTTACCTACTAGGCGTTACTTACTTTTGCCAACTTGTGAAATTTCGAATTATTTTTGAAACACTGACTTTTTTACTACTCTTTTGTATTATAGTTTAGGATCGATTTAATGTTCATAATAATAATTTTTCAACAAGATAATCAGAAAATCTTAATTTTTTCAAATTATTTTATAATTTTCAGGTATTTAGTATTATGGACCCAAATTAGCAAGTAAAATACCATACATTGCAAGCAGCCCAAAGTGGTGATGATGAGTGATCTGTCAAAAACATACATCTTCCATAATGTGAGATTTCTTTTTCAACGCCATGTTCTTCTCGTATTTGATTTTCATTCGTATTTCAGGATGAAAATGTTTTAACGAACGTTGTAGTATTGATTTGGCTTCGTCCCCCCTTTTCATTTGTCACTGATGCTGAGATCATTAGCAGCAAGTGATGTGATAAATGATACATAACAGGACATAGCATGTATAATAAATATTCCAAACTAATTTTAGGGTGTAATGCTATCCAGTAGCCCACACAGAACATTCCAAATAAATTCAAGAGGATTGCGATAAATATTGGGCATGAAAAGATTCATCCATTTTTCATGGATTTTGATATGCTTTCATAAACTTCAAACAATTTTTCATTTCTTCAAAAGAATGATCTTTATTGTTGATCAAGGAGATGATTGAAAATATCTTGTAATAGGGTGCAAGTCAAACTGTAATAAACAACAAAAAGGCAAAAGATGTTAATGAAAATAGAATCGAATAAAACTTCTATAAATTGTAATGTTTTAAGGCAATAAGGTGCAGGAAGTTCAAGATGAATTACAGCATCACAAGCAGTACCAAAATTTTCATTCTCAGTTTGGACTGAATTGTCTTTATATAAATAAAATGTATCAAATAGAAAAGAATATTTCAACAAAAGCGAAATATGCAATGAATGAATGCTTCTTGCATTTTATTTCACATGGCATAAAAATTTTAAACATTGTGCTGATATTTTTTTCTCATGGACAACATTTTTTCTCGTCTTTTGTAAAAAAGTAGCACTATAGAGATATCATACATACCTGTGTCAATGCCTTTGTTGTTGCATCTGAATATACAAAGCAAAAAACTACAACTGAAAATCTAATGCATATAATAGTACGAATGAAATAAACCCAAAATTTCAAAATGAATGAAATACTTCGTTTTTATTATTAATATAGGTTCTGTATTTATATTTGTCTACAGAAATATCAGAAATTTCTATTCCAAGAAAAAAATAAAATGAAGATCCACTTATACATGCCTATAAGACAGGTATCAAGAGAGTTTTGATCCCTTGTTGCTCTGTCAAAGTTTTCAGTTTCATCGTTTTTGTATCGTAATGATTTAATTTCATTTCTTGACGAATCGGGTGACATTTTCTTACTCTGCTTATAAATTTTCTACATCTTCTGAAAGCTTTATAAATTTCCATTAATAAGAAAGAATTTCTTCTATTACTTGCAATGATTATCGTCTACCAAATTTATAGGTCTAAATTAATGAAGAAATATTTTTGACAAACTGAAGTTTATTTAATTTCTTGAAAAAAAAAAACAATACTTTATTTTCCTAATCCATTTTGTATTTGCTTAAAAATGTCCGTCTCATCATTTGGTAAAAATACTTTAACATTTTAAGCCTCTTGCGAATAATGTTTTTTTCCATGTATTAATCGAGTTTTAAGAGTATATATTTTAATACAATTAGTATAAGGCTAAATTACAATACTAAATATATTAATAAAAATATTCAATGATGATGAGGATCTTTCAAGCACGGTTTCTCTCGAACTTTCTTAGCAGTTTAAATGTTTAAGACATCTGTATTCATTTCATAGAGACGAACCTAGGATACAATAAGAAGCATATCTGAAAAACCGTTTGTGAAAAACGTTCTTCTGTATGAATCAAATTTTAGAAAATGTACGTGAGAATTAAGATAGTTAACTGTAAACTATCTGTAAATCAATGAAAATATCAAAAATGTGGCGCTTCTATTCAATGAAGAATAAAACTTTATGAAAATCACTGAGAAATTAGAATAATTTTCAGAATAATATTTGGTCGACAATCATTCATTGAATTTTTAATATTAACATCACTTACATGGAAGATCTTGATTAAAAGCAGACCAAAGTGTTTCTATGCAAAATGGAGTCTGGCTGGTGTTTAACGGAACCAGATGTCTGGCCTTAGTTTAATATTTCAAATATAAATTAAAATATCTGATGTTAACCTAATTAATATTAAACATAAATCGAAAGTAAAATTTGCATTTTAATATCATCTGCGTGCACTAACATTCAGTGGATCCTTCTTTTGTGTTACAGAAGATGTCAGTACAGTGAAAATATACAAAACAAAATAAAATATTAAATTTTTTTATGAAATATTTTTAGAAATTCACCTAGATGATTGTTTTTCTTACGACATCAATAGTAGCATCTCATTATCAAATTTGCTATTTCTTTAAATTTGAAATAAACTGAATTCGGTTTCAATTTCAGGAATAATTACAATTTTGTTCAATATTTATTAAGCTTGTGTTTATGGAGAATTCTAATCACGTTATAATTTACAAAATAATGTGTCTTTGCTCTTTCAATGCAGACATATGTTTTTGACAATAATGAAAAATTGTAAATGCAATTTTTTTTATTTGAGTATATTGCAGAATTATTGCAATTTTATCAGTTACAATATAATGTGTTTTTGCTCTTTTTTTCAACATATGCTTTTGACAATAATTAAATGCTTTAAAATGCATATTGGAATTTTTTTGTTGCTATACATTGAAATAAATTGAAAAGATTTGGAATAAAAGTGTTTAACGGTTTTTTGTTGTATTATGCGCTTTTTTACTTCTTACAACTAAATTCATTTCATTATCTATTCTACTATATAAATTTATAGGCTCTTCTTGTGTTTTTATTTTTAAATTTTGTGTGAAATATCATTTTTAGGGCCAGCTATACTAATATATCTACAATTTTATTTTTAAATTCTTGTCTGATTGCCTTTTTTATTTTTTATCAATTATTTATTCGAGGAAGAGGATATTTTTGTAATAATAATAAAAATAGAATTACTTAAAAATATGGGCTACTTCTTTACATACATTATTTATTACAAAATACATATTTAAATTTTGGGAGTGAAAATATATTTAACAAGTAATATAAAAAAAAATTTTTGAAGTCAATTCCTACTTTTATTTCACTATATTGCAGAAAGTCTTTAATAAATAATTTCATTTATTTTTTTAAGTTAATCTGGCGCCATCTATTGGTAGATACATGAAACTTAAATCTAAATAAAAAACTAAAAATAATTAATTAAATTTAATTACTGAATTTATATTTGAAAAAACTGTATTAACATTAAGTGTCATCCACTGCAAGATAAAAAAATGTATTTGAACTTGAGTGGATGAATAAAAATTATTTTATGAGCGATTGAAAATTTGAACAGGATATATATATAGGGAGAGTGCGAGCTAATAGAAGGAATTTAAAAATAGAGATGCATTTCGATTGCTAATTGTTGAATTTTTATATGACGAGTGTAATTTTTTTATGAACTGATTCAGTCAGTTGATTCAGTTAAAACTTCACAAAAAGTAAAAAGGCATAAAAGTAAATATTTTATTCAATATAATTTTTATGATAATATTAATAACAATAACAGCAAGAATATAAAAATAATGATCTAAAACTGTTATAATTAATTAATAAATTTTTATTGTGTCAGACAACCGTTTTAAACTACATAATTTATAAAATTTGCTGTTTTTATTATGTTTTATGTATCTACTTTCATGTTTAAGGGAAATATATCAATCTTCTAAAATGTTTGCATTTACTTACGTACGAACTTTTAAGCACCAACATGAAATATAAGTTAGAAAAAAAATGACATTCTAATTAAGAAACTTTAGCACTTTGTAAATTTAATAAGAATATCTGTATTGATAATTTCAATCGCATTTTCTATTATTAAATATTTTACAAATAATGTGCTTTTCCTGTAAGAACGTGGACGTAGCTTTTTCGATAAAAAAATTTCATCACTTCAAAGTGTTCAATTTTTATTTGAGTATATAACAAAATTATTTCAATATTTTCTACTAGACACTGTGATAAATAAATTTGAAAAATGCAGAATAAAAAGTGTTTCAATGGGGAATAATTGCTTTTGTGTTGAATTATGCGCAGTTATAGCATGATTAATAAACGATTTCATTTTATCTTTTTTTTTTTAACAAATGTTTTTAATTTAAATTTTTTTAAAGCTATTTGCTTCTAACTTAGATTAGAAAATTTAATTTACTGTATAGAAAATTGCAAGCTCTGTCTGTGATTTATTTTTTGTTAAGCTAAATACCATATGTATGACTAACATATACTATGTCTACATAATTATTTTTCACTTCTTGTCTATCTGTTTGTTCTTTTATAACTCATTTATGACTTTGACGATTAAGGTGAAGTTTTTATACATACGGAAGATACAGTTTTTTAAAATGTTGGCTGATTGTTACATAAATTATGTTACAATATGTATATATAAGTGTATTTGTGAAAATGCATTTAAAAAACGGATAAAGTTCGATAATCTATGGTTAAATATTTTATATAAAGCGTGTCATTTGCATCATTTCTCTATTATTTTACAGATGCACTAAATTAAAAAGTATTTATTTTTAGCAAAAGCATAAAATTGCCGGTTTCGTTCAGTAAGGTTAATATGATAATGGTATTATTAAAAATGCCAGAAAAGATATGAAATAAACCTCTATATTTTATTAAAATTTGGTTTAACTCATCAAAAATAACAAGCAGTCTTATTAAATTATTTACTTGCTCTTCATCTTATAAAAGGCCTTTCCCATAGTTGAAAATTAAAAACTCTGTTATAACTTATCAAGTACTTCTCAGATAAAGGTGAAATTTGTATACACGCTGAAGATACAGTTGATTAAAATATAGACCGCTCTTTATATTATTACAATTAAATTACAATATGCATATGTATTTTTTTTGTGAAAATGCAGTTGAAATTACGGATAAAGTTCGATTAACTATGATTAATTTTTTGTATCATGTGTGTAATTCGCTTCATTTATCAATTGTAAATGCACTTAATTAAAAAAAAAGTATTTATTTTTATGAAAATCATAGAAGTGAGATTTCGATCAGTATGTTTAATATGGTGATGCTATTAAAAAGTTGGGAAAGATGAAAAAAATAAACATCTATATTTTATTTAAAATTAGGTTTGATTCATCAAAAATGTCAAGCAATCTTTTTAAATTGTTTACTTGCTTTTCATCTTATTAAAGATATTTCGCGTAATTGAAACTTAAAAAAGAAACAAGTAATCTTCAAAATCAAATGCATATCAGAACGAGCTATTTTGTTCCTTAAAAATGTATGGTGGACTTATATTAATTATATTATCATAGGCAAGTGAACGAAGTGGGAAGCGAACGAAATAGTTAAGGCATACTGCAGTTGATCAAGATGATGCAAATACAATACTGTTGAGTTGTATCAAGATTTTCATCATATGAAATTAAAATAAAATAGCTGCTCATTTAATTCTGATGAGAATTTCAATTCGCGTAAACATTTAGCTTTAAATTTAAGGAGATTTTTTAGGGCATTACAAGCAAATTCAATATCAAGCAATCTTATTAAATTATTTATTTCCTCTCCATCTTATTAAATATATTTCACATAGTTTAAAACAAACACATGTTCCTTAAAAACAAATGTACATCAGAACGGGCTATTTTGTCCATAAAAATACATGGACTTATATTAATTATATTTATAATAGGCAAATGGGATGGCAAAGAAATTTTTTATACATACATCAATTAACCAAGATAACGCAACTAACTATTTTTTTGTGTTGTAGCAGGATTTCCATCATATGCAGTTAAAATAAAGATAGCTGCTCCTTTAACTCTAATGAGAAGTTCAATTCGTCTAAACATTTAGCTTTTAAACTTAAGCAGGTTTTTTAAGGCATTACAAATTTCAAACTCACTTTCAAAAACAAATTCCGTTTTTCTCATATCTGTAACGCCAGAATTTAATTCACACTAGATTATTAAATCTAAGCAGATAATTGGCTTATTAAACATAACTTAACATATATATAATAATTGGCTCGAAACAATTTATTTAGAGACAATTACAATTAATACAAGCTATACAATTGTTTTACAATTTATAATCTCCTGATGCTAAAAATTGGTTGCAAGAAATTTAATTCTTGTGGTTTGGGAAACCAGTGCATCATGTAGTTGTACATGCAATCGAAATCCACATTTATTGCTGTTTCATCTACAGTCACTGGATGATTCTCTTTCATTTTCACACTTTAATAGCAGCAAAATTTTGCAGCGTCACATTTCGATGTGAAAAACATACTTCTTCTTATGCCACTTTCATTCAACTATTCACTTCAATAGATTATGAACTATCACTGTCAAAATCTTCAAACGAAAAGGTGTTTTTAATTAATTTATTCAGAACCTTCTATTACCTACTGGGCATTCCTTATAACATTAGAAAAAGTATTACAAACTTGTAAAATTTTGTGAATTAGCTTGAAAATTCGAATTGATTTTGAAACGCAGCATATTTTTACTTGTCATACTGTATTATAATTTAGGATCGATTTAATGTTCATAATGCTTGATAATTGCTGATATTACCTAAAATTTGACTAATTTCTTCAATCAAATTCTCAAATTAATTTTATTTAAGTCTCGAAATGCAGTTTAAAGAGAAATGAAGCTTCTAAGAATAAGAATTCTTTAACAACATAATATGAAATTTTTTTTTCAAATTATTTTATTATTTTCAGGTGTTTAGTATTCTGGGCCCAAATTAGCAAGTAAAAACCCATACGTTAGCAAACAGCCGAAACTGGCGATGATGAGTGATCTGTCAAAAACATAAATCTTCCATAATGTGAGATTACTTTTCAACGCCACGTTCTTCTCATATTTGATTTTCATTCGTATTTCAGGATGAAAATGTTCCAACAGACATTGTAGTATTGACTTGGCTTCGTCCCCCTTTTCATTTGTCACTGATGCAGAGATCATTAGCAGCAAGTGATGTGATAAATGATAAATAACAGGACCTAACATGTATAAAAAATATTCCAAACTTATTTTAGGGTGGAATGCTATCCAGTAGCCAGCACAGAACATTCCAAATAAATTCAAGAGGATTGCGATAAATATTGGACACGAAAAATATTCATCCATTTTTCGCATGGTTTTCGATATGCTGTCGTAAACTTCAAACAATTTTTTCTCTTTCTTCAAAAGAATGATCTTTATTCAGTTGTTCAAGAAGATGGTTGAAAAGATCTTGCATGAGGGTGCAAGTCTGACTATAATAAGCCACAAAAATGCAAAAGATGTTAGTGAAAACAAAATCGAATAAAACTTCTGTAATTTGTAACGACAGATGGCAATAGGTTGAAGGAATTTCGAGATGAATTACAGCAAACCAAGCATTACAAAAATGTTCATTGTCTGTTTGTACTGAATTTTCTGTGCATAAATAAAATACGGTATCAAACAGAAATAATATTTCAGCAAAAGCAAAATATGCAGTGACAGAATACTTTTGCATTTTTTCTTACACAGCGGTAAATTTTTAAATATTTTGCTGATATTTTTATCATTGATAACATTTTTTCTCGTCTTTTGTAAATCAGTACATAAAGCAGTAGCAGCGCAGATATAATAAATATGCGTGTGAATTCTTTTATTCGGACTTCTGAATACATCAACCAACAAACTGCAACTAAACATCTAATGCATGTAAGAGTACGAATGAAATACATCCAAAACTTCATAATAAACGAAATAAATCTCTTTTCCTTATTAATATAAGATTGGGGTCTAAATGTGTTTGCTGAACTGTCAGAAACTTCTATTCCAAAGAAAAGAATAAAATGAAAATCCACTTATACATGTCTAAAAGACAGTCATCAGGAAAGTTTTTCATCCATCTCTTTTCTGTGAACATTTTCAGTTTCATCATTCTTTAACGATTCAATACGATTTATTTTCATCTCTTGATGAATCGGTCGACACTTTCCTATAATTTTTACAAATTTTCTTCCTCTTCTGCAAGCTTTATAAATTTCCATTGATTACAAGTTTTTTTTTTGTAAGAGTTAATTGACGAACACATTTATGTCTTTAAATTAATGTTCTAATAAATATTTTTATAAGCTGAAATATACTTGAAATATTGAAACAATAGATATTTTTTTAAAACATTCTGTTAGCACAAAAAAAAATTATAAATTCTCTCATTACATCTGGTAAAGAATACTTTGACGTTTCATGGTATTTATAAAGAAGATTTTTTTTTGAATTCGCACGGATCATATGAACATATTTTAATACAAGTAGTAAAAAGTTATAACTCAGTACCTGTTAAATTATTTAAAAACTATGGTGAAGAGAATCTTTCAAACACAGTTTTCCCGTTTTACAAAGTGTGTTCAATACATTTTTAATTGTTCATAACAGTTGATTTCATTTCTTAAGTCAAAGTATAGGATACATTTTGATGCTTGGGTTAAAAAGGCTTGTTAACGCCACTGAGACAGTATAAGTTAAGGTGAATGATATGTAAGAATCAAGATTATTATAAATAACTCTATCTTAGACTTTTACAATAGATAATGATTTTGATATTTTCAATCTATTATCACAGTAAACTTACGGGGAATGAGAATACTTTTCAGAATAAGTACTTTGCGCGATTATCATTGATTGAAGTTTTAACGTCACTTTCATTGGAGATTTTGTTAAACGTAGCCCAAAGGGTAACGACACGAAACGCGTATGGAGGGGTTTTAATATATCAAAGATATATATTCAATAAAAATAATAACGTAATTAAAAAGAAATAGGAATCGAAACTAAAATGTGTTCTGTAATAACTTCTGAGTGCACTAAAATAAAGTGGAACCTTCTTTTGTATTAGAAATGGCACTATGGTGGAGAATAAACAAGATATATTCGATATTTTTACGGAATATTTTATGCAAATACATATAGATAAATGTTCTTTCTTATAATATGAAGGATAATAACATTTCATTAGTGAATGTTTTCTGTTTTTCTAAATTTTTAAAATTAAATGATTTTCATCTAATTTCATAAAACGTTATGTTTTGTTAAATAGTTAATAGTTATCTCTATTGAGACTTCAATCGCGTTATCACTTTAAACATGTTTTGTAAAATAATATGTTTTTGTTATTTGAACGTATACATAGTTTTTAGATAATTATTAATTGCTTCAAAGTGTATATGTTTTTTTTTTTCATTTGAGTACAAGCAGAATTATTGCAAGGCCTTTGCATTATTACATAATTTCCTATTAGGCATTGAAACAAATTGAAAGATTTTGAATAAAAATTTTTTTAATTATAATTATTTGATTTTTTTGTTTTATTATGAGCCTTTTTTATAGCTTTATAAATGAACAATATCACTATAGCGTTTTTTACTGACCAATGTTTTTAATTTAAAATTCCTTTAAAATCTTTTTATTTTTAACTTGCATTAAAATTATCATTTTGTAATCTATTTACTATATGCCTGTTATTTTATTTTAATTTTTGCATTAAGTATCCTTTTATGACAAACTTATACTGTTTTTACCATTTCATTCCATTCTTGCCTATCTGTTAATCGGATTTGATACATTATAAAATGACAAAGAGGAAATATTTTGTACAATGTCAACATACATTCGCTCAAAATATATGCTATTTTTACATCCATTATCTATTGCAACATGCATTTATAAGTGATTCGGTTTATAATTTTTTGGATAATGCGTGTCATTTCTTTATGAATTGTTGCTTTAGATGCACTCATCTAATTTTTATGAATTCATAAATGCGAGTGTTCCTTCCATTGTCGCTCTTATAATTATAATCAAATTAATGACGGTGGAAAAGGTAAAGATAATTTTTATTTAGAATTAAGTATGACAATTTGCCAATTTCTTAATTTTATTAAAGATAATGCGTAGTTTGTTGACAATTTAAATAGAATCATGTGCTTTTATAAGCCAAATGTATATACGAACGTGTTATTTTATCCCCTGAATTGATATGGTGCCAATGGTGGTGAATTGATGGGGGTGTATAGATTAACTATATTATCAGACAAGTGTGATGCGGACGAAATAATTAAACGTACTACGGTTAACCAAGATCATGCTATAACTATTATGTTAGGTTTGTAAATTAGTTAATGTATCAGAATTTTTATCACATTTTTTTTTTTATTTATACTGAGAAATTGCTTATTTGGCCAGTGATTCCGCATAATTATAGTTAATTTTATTGTTGCCCTAAAAACTTTCCAAGTTTTTGCGAGCATTATTTCTGTTAGTAATTAGGGATATAATATGAGGTAAATAATTACTGTCATTATCTGACTAATTTTTTTCAATCAGAGCTGTAAGCATTAAAAATTATGTTAGTGAAAGTACTAACTTTATTTTCAATATCCTGAGGGAAATTAATATTATTACTAGAGAAAATTATATTTCTATGGAGAGTATTGGGGAATTTGTACCAATTAATTCTAACATTATCAGAAATAGGCATGGTGAGATAGGAAAATAATATTTTTAAATAACCTGATTATGGAGAAAGGAGAGTTCATTAAGAATATTGATAGAATTAGTGAAAGGAAATCATCGGTAAGAACAAGATCAATAATAGATGCAGCTATTCTGAGAAACCTGCCTAGCTGAAGTAAATTTAGTAAAGATGGGATGTATGCTGGAATTGGGAATGACATTTTGGAAATTTGGGCAGCCTCCAGACCGCAAAGTTACCAGTACTTTGAGGAAAGTCAATTTTCTGCTTAACTTGAGTGTTTATTACTAAATTTCAAGCGGAGAGGCCTAAATTCGCCTTCTTTGTGCAGCTTACAAATTCACTGTAGTAACTCGTTTGAGCTGCAAAGTTTCCTTTTCGGTGTTCTTGTTGTTGATCAGTACAGAGCTAAATTTTTTATAGAGCAATGCCATACATTTATTTTGCAGGTTTCCCTGATTCTATTAAAACGTTACTTGTAAGGTAGAAGATCTTCGTTTTCCAGCTATCTGGCAGAATCCAATGAGGGTAATTTACCATGGACCTGAGAATGTTCGTTGTACTCCACGTCATCTGTTTCTATTAACATCACGAAATCAAAGCAGAAGACATGCACTCAATTCGCCTCAGCAACCTGTATTGGAATCGGTCACATACAGAAGTAAGTTTTAACGGTGTGTCCTTGGGGGACCGATTGTTGCGTCAAATGTAACATAACAGACGGTGAACCCCAAATTTTGGAGACTATACCATACCACAGATACCATATATATACCATAGATTAGGGATGTTGGAAAACATGAATTTGAGAGAAAACGAATGGCTGAAAAATTAAAAACAAATACGTTTAAAATACCTTAACGGGCTCTAAATTCAAGACCTTGTCCAGGGTCCTCTAAATAATAACTGGTTTATAATCACTTTTTACGTAGAAACGACACTCATCTGTAAAGAGGATGCAATTACAATGATGATATGTACAGTCGTTCCGGGGTTTTTTCTGTATGCTCAGTCTAAACAGTACCTCTGATGGGACAACTGTCAATGAAATGTAGCATTGAGGAACGGTCGCCGAATAGTCCAACTTTATTAGAACATTTGGCCACAATAAAATGAGATATTTTTCGTTACTTTGCCGATACGAACTCATTTGCATTTGCAGAGAATGTTCTATGAAAACACCTTTCGACCTTTATTTTATTGTAGTCTTTTTTGTGGGCTGTCCCGTCACCTGTGACTAACCCTGATGTTAGCATACGAATTAAATTGCTTTCGAACTGGATGTCCATTTTACTGATCATAACAATCCGTTTTCTATATTTTTATGGCTTTTTATTTAAAATTTATATTTTTGCTAATTTGTTTCAAGTTAGTATATTTTATCATATCATTACTTTTAAATAAATCTTATTTTTACAGGCTATATAGATATAAATATTTTATCATAAAAACACAATTAAATATAGGTTTTACTTTTATTGAAAACTAAAAATTTTATCACAAGTCAATCGAAAACAAAATAATTAAATCTTTATTTGAACTTGTTTTAATTAAACTAATATTTTTTATATTTTCATAGATTTTGTTTCAAAATTATATATTTTTTTATTTAGCTTTCCAAACTAATGTTTTTTATCATAGTAATAAATTATTTATACACTAGCATTCAAATAAATGAAATAATTATTTAAATAAATGAAAAATTGATACGAATAAAGAATTGATCATACATTATTTCATACAGGCATATCATAATTTTTTTATCTTTCTAACCATAAAATCTTAGTGCAAAATTTTATTTTTAAAAAGTAGCTACATTAAAGATTACAAGTTATTTAATAGAAAAAAAATCAATGGAAAGCTCACTTTTGGTTGAATAAACTCCAAGCGTATAAGATAAAAATTTCGATTGTATCAAAAACTTAAAACTTTGTATTGTATTTAATGCAGTTAGTAAATATAATTTTAAAAAAAGGGGTCTCTTACAATGCTATAGTTCAGCTTTTGAATTTGACGTCAATAATTTTTAGTTGCTTTTAATATGTGACTCGTCCTTTCAATATCAAATTACTTTAATTTATTCTTTAAAAGAATAAGAAATTTTTTTTTCCTTTTAAAACGAATACTGAAAACATTACCAACTGCCCCCACCCCCAAAAAAACTATTTTTTAGGAGATTCTTTTAACGTTATATTAAAAACAAAAAAAATTAATTTTGAAATAAAATTACCTTAGCTTTAATCAGACGATCTTTTAAAACGATTTAACATTATTTAAGTAACATTAGTATAAGTATTAGTATCATTAACATCAATAAGTAAGTATTAGATCGTGTCACGAAAATGCTCTTGAAAACAATATAAATTATTTTATGTGTTTATGTGATTTCATAAAGAAAATTTGCGTGCTTTATTAATAAAAAACGAGACATAGGTCTTTAGTCTATTAGTTTTCTTTGTCCGGACTTGAAGGAAAACTCTATCTTGAACTGCAAATATTGCTTCGAGCATCACATAAGTTTGATTTATTTTAGGATTCTCGTTCAACAAAATCTTCTTTAAATAACGTATAATTTAAGATAACTGACATAAAAAATAAAACAAAATGTTACAAAGTTATAATTCTTCATTTCTTTTTGTATAGATCTTTTTAATAATTGAGTATTCAAGAAACTTCAATTATTGAAATAGGAAATATATTTGAAAAATAGAAGTAGGAAATGAGATTTGTGTTACAAAATTTTTTTAATTCATTAAGAAAACAATTATTATCAATTTTTAATCTTGGAATTTCAAAAAAAAAAGTAGAAAAGGAAGAAGCTCATAACAATCTCAATTTTGTTCAGAACATTTGTATCATGCATTTTTTTTTTTTTTCTATTGCTAATGTTGTACCTCATTGAGAATAACAGAGCAGCAGAAAAATAAAATATTGTTTAGTCTGCGATTGGATTAGAAGGAATAAAGATCGAAGTACCGTGTGATTGTGTAAGCACGCAGATGGAGGCTTTTGTTTTGTTAATGGTTGGGTTCATTGTAAATAATCATCGCTGAAGTTTTGAAAGTGTGATTGTCAAAAGTGTGAAGTCCGATTGCAATTAAGCATGAATAAACGTGTTGTTTGAATTTTGGCGTTTGTGTTGAAGTTTCCTTACTGACGTCGTTTGCATTATCAAACCGAAATATTCAATTACAAAGAATTCACGAATTAAAAAGAAAAATAGGAATTCACCATTGACAGCTGCGTGAAGTATAGTTTATTTAAAGTGTTACTCGCATTGTAATTTTATTAATGTTATTTAGGTAGAAATATAAGATTTAAATTGGTTTCAATAACGTAATTAGCAATACCATTCTTACTCAATGTCAGGAAATGTAAACTCCAAGTGTTAGCTCAGGAGTTGTGAAATCAAATGGCAGAAAGATTGAAAATAATAGAACTTTTAGGATTTACAAGTAGAGTCGTAGTCGAAGGTATATGAATAGAATATTATGGAAGAACAATTGGAGATTATTGTAATTCAGAGATTAAAAATGGAATCACGCTAGAGGAAAGAAAGAAATTGGAGGAAAAAAGATTTGAAATTGATAAAAAAATTATAATTTAGGCATCGACATCCAGTTGCACTCCAGTGGCCGATGGATAAAACTAGTTTTTACTTGGTGACGAAGGAGGAGGATATAAAAAGAAATCGAATGTGTTAGTCGGTTAGTTGTTACTTTTTTCATTAAACATAGTTCAGCTTATAGCTATAGTACCAACAGAATGTGCAGTGGAATACGATTACGTGAAAAAGTTGCAGCTGAAAAGTTTTAAGCATAGCGTTGAGTTTATAAAGCATTCTGAAAAAGTTTTCTTTTAGATTAATAACATATCTTGAGGAATGACTGAGTGGCCTATTTCTGTGCAACTTCGATTCATTAGAGCTAGGGCCTACTCAACCGGCAAACTCAAGAAGAGGGTGCCAACAAAGTTCTTGAGTATTTCTCACAGACAGCTAGAAAAAATTATACCGTTATTAAAGATTATTCACTTGTTGGTATATTACTATTGTGTTCCAGGAAGCGGGAAATCATTTACGTATGTGGCAGTTTTTGTAGATTTGAGCTACTGATAAGTTTGTAGTAAATTTGAAAGGAATCCAGTATTAGCCATATCTGAATCTCCGCCGCACAGTAGAAATCGGTTTCAAAATTTCTCCTATATCTATCAGGAACAACTAAGATCATTAAGATGTAACTGGGGATCAACGCAACAACGCTCGGGTAGCAGGAAGGCCAACAACATCAATAATCCATCAGATGAGAGGGGATTCATTATAGAGAGATAATTATCTGGATAGAGAACAAGAAAGGAGTTCAGCAATGTCCTGAAATGTAAAGAGTCGGTGCTGACTGATCGTCTTGTAACGTCAGAAAAGAAAGTCATGTAAATTTGCTCCTCATAGAGAGTATCGGTTAAAGTTGTAAGTAGAACTATTGAAATATTGTGAGTCTTTATGTATGATTTCGGAGTTTATCAGAGGTAATGTTACTGAAAATGGTATTAAATCAACTATTTTTTGGCTTTGGGTTGCTATGGTTCCAATCTGTCGCCAATCCTCTAATATACAATTATTTAATTTATTCAGAAATGAAGTTGATATTGAAGACAAAATTATGTCACCGTCTATAGCACTACTTTTATCATGGATATTCTTAATCATTTTGCTAAGATAAGTTACAAGTGCTTTCTCGAAAAAGCAATTGTATAGAGTTATCCTTTAAGAATTCTTTCTGATTTCTAAGGCTATTAAAAAAAAGTTCTAGGATTAACAATATATTTAATGAATTGATACTCGAATAATTATTAGAGTTTCCGAAGTATCAAAGGTGTTTTACATCAAGAAGTTCAACTCTGAATTGTTTTGGGGAATTATTGTGAATTATTTTTGAAATAAGTGAAGTTAGAATTATTGTGAAATGAATTAATTTGCCATTTTTTTAAAAGCAAAAAATGCGCCGCGTTTGCAGTCTTCATATTCTGAGTCATCTGTTAAATTATTTTATTTAAAATTATGTATGCGTGTTTTGAGATCAATGTCGAAATTTGCTGGATAAACTTTGAATTCTTATATTTTTCCTCGTAAATATTTGGATTAAAATTAGTGTCCTGTTCTGTAAACATTTTTCGATCTTGTGTGATTTGTATGAGAATCGCTACATATTTAATTGTTAGGGATAAAGGTGGTAAGCTATTATCAACTTGCAAAAACTAATAATTGTGTTGTGCGATAAGTTTATGTAAAAAAATTAAATGGATCTTACTATCATGGTAAGTATTCTTAACTTGGATTGGTCACCCCTTTTGTTGGCCTTGTGAGAGCATGCACATTATATCTGTTTTGCATAATATTTTTCAGTGTTCTTTATTGATTACCCACTTGTTTCCAACAATTCTATAAATACTATTGGGGCTTTTCATTGCTTTTGTTGACTATTCTTTCAATTGCGCAATCCAATTAAGTTTACATCTAGTATGAAACATAAGAATTTGAGAGTCTTCTCTTCTTATATATAATCATAACTACTGAAAAGAAAATACAGATTAAAATATACATAATTAAGTATACATATTTACCCTTACCGGTATACTACTATTCATTTATAAAATATATATTTAAACGTAGATATACACATAATTCATTATAGAAATACACATGTGCAAGTAATAACATATAAATAAACCATAATTTTGAGAAGGGTGAATTTTTTTATCAAAAGATAAATTTGATTTGAAAAACGATGATTTCGAAATGCGAAAAGGGAAATTTGATTTGCAACAATGGGTATTTGATTTTCAGAAATGTGAATATAATTTGCAAAAAGGGGAATTTGGCCGAACCTTTTGCCTGACAAGATTTGAAATAATTTTTCTTCACTTCATTTTTAAATGATTTCTATCAGTTCACTTATTTGACCAAATATTAAATCTTGCTAAACTACAAATTCGCCACCAGAAAGTGGATTACGACATGGAAAAAAATAGATTTTTCAAATTTCACAGATTTTGCAATGTGTGCAATCATTAGTAGACCAAAGCATAATTTTTTGTTCTTAAATATTCTTTTTACTAGTCGAATTAAATTAAAAAATACATCATTCTAAAACTACATCAAATAAAGACTTTTCTTCATAAATCAATTAAGTGCATTATAGATTCACCTATATGTTATATATCATGCTACGTATTATTATCATAATATACATATAGTTGTGGCATAAACTCTTTTGCCAAATATATGACTCTAGAATTTTCATAAAACGCCACAACTTTAAGCGCTTAAATGTTGAGAATATTAAAAGAATATTAAGATTACTCCAAATTATATTAATTGAGAAATATCAATATTGTATTCAACATGTAAAGTTTTATTTTTTTTAAATGTGAATTATAAATATTCTGCAGCAAACTAGGTTTTTAAGGCATTATAAACAAACAAATTTCAAAATGGATTTCTCATCTGTGTAACTCCAGAATTTAAATAACAGTAAATTGCTGAATCCGTGATACAATTATGCTAACCTAATGCGTGCATGAGAAATTAAATAATGTCCCTGATACTAGAAATAACTTGTAAACAACTGTTTTTAATTTGTAACGCTTAAAAAGTGCTTAAATGTTTCAGAAATTTAATTTCTTTGGTTTGACAAATCAGTGCAGCACTACTTGGTGCACTTCTACAGGCAATCGAAATCCACATTTTTTGCTCTTTTCGTCTACAGTCGCTGTGGTATTTCCTTTATTGTTGACGTTTCAAAAGCTGCAATATTCTCCAGCGTCACAACTGATGTGACAACCACTTTCATTCAACTGCTAATTTCTATAATTTCTTGTACTTTCACCTGTCAAAAATCTTTAAACAAAACGCCGTTATTTTTAAAATAAATTTCTACAATAAGAGCTTGTTACCTACTGGGCATTTCTTATAACATTAGAAACAGTATTGCCAATTTACTGAAAATAGCTTGAAAGTTCGCATAGTTTTTAAACATTTCATGTCTTCGTTTGTCATACTGTGCTATAATTTGAGATCGATTTAATGTTCTTAATGTTTTCTAATAGTTTATATTGCCTTGTCATTTGGTGACTATTTTTATTGTGACCAATTTAAATACCTCCGATACATTTATGGTTTTTTTTTTTTTTACATGCCGTCAGGAATTAATTAATTTATCTAAGAATGCAATTATATTTTATAGGAAAAATAAACATTATTTTTAATTTTTGAAAGTAACGAAGTAATCGTGAGTTTCTTTTAAAATTAAATACAAAAAAATGACAGCATTTCTTTGCAATCAAGTTTCCAAAGTGATTTTCTGTAAAATACGACGACTCAAAATTCTCTAATTCCCAAATAAATACAAAGTGTAATTTTCGGAAATCTTTAATCTTCTCATTAAAGATTTCTTTAAAGATCCCATCTCTTTTAGATAATTTTGTTATTATTTTTTTTGAATTTAATGTTATTTTACCCAAAGTAGCAAGTAAAATTCCATACGTTAGCAAACATCCAAAACTGGTGATTATGAGTGATCTGTCGAAAACGTAAATCTTCCATAACGTGAGATTATTTTCTAAAGCACTGTTATTTTTGCATTTAATTTTCCTTCTAATTTCAGGATAAAAATGTCGCAACACATGACGTATTATTAACTTGGCTTCGGTCGCCTTTTTCATTTGTCATTGATGCAGAGATCATTAGCAGCAAGTGATATGACAAATGGTAAATAATGGGGCATATCTCATATATACTTATGCTAGTGACGAATGCTATGCTGTAGCCAGTCCAGAACAAACCAAAAGATTCAAAAGTGTTACAAGGAAGGCAGGAATTGAGAAAAATCATCCATGCTTCTCATTGTTGTTGATGTGGTTTTCATAACATTCGATTAATTTTCTCATTTCTTCATTAAAATGATAATCATTAAGTTGCTCAAGTAGATGGCTGAAAATATCTTGCAAGAGAGTGCAAGTAAGGCTGTAATAAACAACAAAAAGATAAAAGATATTAAACGAAATAAAATCGAATGCAACTTCTGAAATTTGTAATGTTAGAACACAGTAGTTTGAAGAAAGTCGAAGATATCGTACAGCAAAAAAGTTTTACAAAAAAATTTTCTTTCTCAATTTGATTGAGTTGTCTGTATATAAATAAAAGTTGTTTCAAATAGAAACAATATATCAATAAAAGCGAAATATGCAATGAAGGAATATTTCTTACATTTTGTTTCACGTAGCTGTAGAGTTTTAAATATTTTGCTTGTTCTTTTTCTTATTACTATCCTTTTTTTCTCGGTTTTTGTACATCACTATATAAAGTAACACCTGCATACATATCATACATGCGCGAATGAATGCCTTTCTTTTCTCTTCTGAGTCTATCAGCCAAAACACTTCAACTAAACATCTAACGCATATAATAGTACGAATGGAATATATCCAACCGGTCTTAATAAATGTAATGAATCGCTTTGATTTATTGAAATACGAATGGGATCTGTATTTGTTTATTGAAACATCTGAAACTTCTATTCCAAAATAAGAAATAAAATGAAGATCCACTTATACATGTCTATAAGACAATCATCAGCGAACTTTTCATCCCTTGTTGTTCTTTGAAAATTTTTAGTTTCATCAGTCTTGGACGATTCAACGCGATATATTTTCATGTCTTGATGAATTGGGTGACACTTTCTGTCTGTGCTTATACATTTCTCCATCTGCTGAAAGCTTTAGAAATTTCCAATGTTCACAAGTGATTTCTTCTAATACCGGTATGTCATTGTTGCTCAGCTAACTAATAACTCTTAATTACAGCACTTTCTTAAACACAGCCCAAGGAGTATACTGTACGAAATATCTGAGCGAAGTTCTTTAATACATCAAGGATATAGAGATATATAAAAAACATAGCAATATAAATAATAAGCACTATAAATCGAAAGCAAAATGTGTACTGTAATAACATCAGCGTAGTTAAATGTCCCATTTGTCATAAGTGATTTCTTCTAATACCAGTAAGTGATTGCTTACGAGCTAATTTAATGGATTAACGTTTAGTGGATGCTCCTTTTGTGTTAGAGAAATAATAAATCGTTAGATAATAAACAATATATATTTTATATTTTTACCTAGATAATGGTTTTTTTTCTTATAACATCAATGAAAATAACCTCTCATTAATGAATTTGCCAATTTTTCAGAATTTTTAAAGTTGAAATGAAATTACTTATTTTTCGGTATCTTGAAACATTATCCCTTTGTTAAATAACATAACAGAAACATATATCTGTAGAGAATTGCTATCACTCTGAATGTTTTACAAAATAATATATTTTTTTTACTTGAGAATAGACATAAGTTTTCGATTATAATCAATTGCTACAAAGTGTAAATTTTTTTTTTAATTTGAGTATTTGACAGAATTATTGCAATGTTTTCTACTATACAATGAAATATATTGAATAGATTTTGAATAAAAATTGTTCTAATGGTGAGTAATTGCTTTTATTGTATTACGGATTATAAATGAACAATATTATCTTTTTTTTCATAACTCATTAATTTTAAAATACTTTTAAAGATTTTTTTATTTTTAATTTACATTAAAATTATAAGTTTGTAGTCTATACACTTATATGATTCTCTAGCCTGTACCAGTGATTTCATATTAATTCTTATGTTAAATGTCATTTTTGTGACCAAGAATACTATATCTACCTTTTTTTATATTCTTTCTTATCTGTTATCCTTTTATATTGCATCAAATCTGATTAAAAGGATTTTTTTCTACATTGTGAACATGCTGTCGCTTAAAATATAGAGTATTTTTACATCCATTATCTATTGCAATATGCATAGATATAAATGTTTTGATGAAATTCTAATTTTAAATATGAATATATTTCAATTATCATTTGCTAATTTTTGTATTATGTGTCATTTGTTCCTTTATGAATTGATCCTTTAGATGCACCCTTGTGCATCCCTTACATGCATTTTGTATTTTATTAAAACATAAATGTGAATGTTTCTTTTCATTGTGGCTCATATAGTTAAAATAATATTAAGAACAGTGGAAAAGATAAAGATCATTTTTTTTTTACTATTAGGTATGACTTATCCAACATATCAGCAATTTGGCTCTTCAAGCAATTCCTGTTATTAAAGATAATTCACATTTTGTTGCAATTTGAATAGAATCATGTACTCCTATAAGCCAAATGGATATCCGAACGAGCTACACTGGTGTGCAAAACTTAAGGCAACAGGTTATTTTTTGCCATAACTCCACGAGAAATCATCTGAGAGACATGACATTCAGAAATGAGGGAGAGTATTATGTACGTAAGGTGGACGAAAGAATCGGCGCTATAAAAGGAATGCAATGCATACGGTGAGGAAGGAAACAAACACAAGCTTCATTGAAAGCATAGTATCGTGATTTATGATTGTCTATCCAAGAGGAAGAACAACAAGCAGATGTTATTAATATAGGATATGCCCTCCCCTCACTACAATGGTTGCGTCGCACCGTCTCCGCATACTCAGAACCAGCTGGTGCAACATTTCTTGCGGTAAAGTGCCCATTCCTCCATCAGCATCTGTTTGAGTTGTTGGGTGTTCTCCGGAGGATGTCGGCTGCAATGCCCTCCCCTTGAAAGCACCACATGTTCGATATCTTCACTTTCCAGTAGCTCCTCAACAGCGAGAGTCCGATGTGGCTGTGCATTGTCATCCATAAAAATGAAGTCTGGGCCAATGGCACCTCGGAACAGACGCACATGGGGAAGGAGTACCCCTCACAATAGCGATCCCCGGTTACAGACCCTCTGTCGAAAACGTGGAGCTCAGTTTGCCCGTTCAGCAAAATTCTCCCCAGATATAACTCCAGAACCACCATAACGTGTCTTTCATTGAGGTTACTGGGATCAAAAACCGGGTCCTGACTTCTCTCCAAATCAAAACGCGTCGAGAATCGCTTCTGGTTCAGAACTGAATCTCATCCGTAAAGAGGGCGCGACTCCATTGATCAGTTGTCCCGTTTTTGTGCTCTTTGCACCACTGTAAACGGTGGCGTCGGTGGCCAACTTTTTCAACGGAAGGCAGCGTTAGGACGTTGGGCGAATAGGCCCACTTTGTGATGGCGTCTGGCCACAGTAAACCGCTACACTTGTCGCCCCGTTGCTGTACAGAGTTGCTGAGCAATGACGCTTGCTGACTGCTGTTGGCCTCTTTTTGCCTGCAGGACAATATATCGGTCATCCCCTGCAGCTGTCTTCATCGGGCGGCCACCACCAGCCTTTCTAACAGCTGTACCTGTGGTTTGGAACGCTTTCCAAGCGCGCGAAACGACAGTTTTTTGTTGATTTCGAACTCTGCAGCTACACTTTGACAGTACGGCCCTCCTCCAGCTTTCCGATCATTCTTCCACGTGTAAAGTCGTCCAGGTGATTTCTTCTAGCCATATTTCACGAACTGACTCACTGGCACTTGCAGCGAATAAGTTGAATTGCGTCTCCGTCCTTTTATTCTATTGTTGAGCTGTGCGCGCCGACTTCACGCGTTTTTGTACGCTCACGTCGCCTCCGACGTTTCGATCCTGATATTTGCATACGCATGACGTTTCTCGTGACTTACGTGTTCATTGTACTGACCTCCAGACCTCATTCTTTTGGGGGAAAATGCAATTTCATGGCTATATGCTAAATTTTTACACTGTTGCTTAGGTTTTGCACGCCAGTGTATTTTTATCCCTGAAAGGATAGGGTGGCTCATATTGAATCAAAAAGGAAATATCTATGTTATGTTAACTGGTTTCCTCCCTATCAGGCATAACATAAATATGACTTCCGTGTTTAAACATTTTTTTATCTATGAGAATGTAATGAATGATTTAATTTATTTTATCTATGTCCGAGATTACTGTTGCGTAATGTCAAATATGATACTAAAATTTTTTACCATCTTTTTTTGAATTAGATTTTTTTAACCAAGAACACAGTGACCTCTAGGCATCTTATTAAAATAACTATCCGGGTTTTTTTTTTTGTGTTTCAACACTTGTTTGGCAAACTTAATCAATTGTTCTACTGATAATTAGACTTGTTCTGAAAAAGTTCTCCACGTTTTCAAAACAAGCTTCTTTCTGTTCTGAGATTTAATGATTCTGAAATTACGGATTAATTTCACTCCGACTTGAAAACCAATTAAAAATTTTCATGTATTATTCAAACTTGCATTTGTGCCAAGAGATAATTTACTACCATGAGATTATTTACAACTACCATTTGGGCCAAGAGATTAATTTACATGAATACAATTTCTGATTTAATTGCAATAATAAAATTTCTAATAAAATTCAATTAATACAATTTCTTAAAATTCTTTACATTAATAAACTTTCTTAAATTACTCTATTTTACTTCAAGACATTGTGTACTTCTTATTATTCTTTGTTATCTCCCTAAACATTTTCAATTACATGTGAGTTTTTTTCCTTTTCTGTCATGCATATGTTTCGTAATTACATAGAATCCTAGACATTATGTTTTAATAATAAAAATATCATTATGTCAAATTATCTTTATCAAAATGCATAAATGTTTGACCAATACGATTATGTTAATGTAAAGCTTCACCAATATTAAAAGTTTGCTTTTTCAGGATCGCTTATGAAATCAAAGTATCTAAGTATACTATTCATATTGGGTATGACTTCAATAAAGTTTCTATCCAGTGTAATCTAATAGAAAACATATTTTGATAATCGTTTATAATTTCAGAAAAATCTGCTTCACTTAAACAAACTTTTATCTTCTTAAAAATATATAAAAAAAAACAACATAGTTTAGGAAAATTAGATAGTTTTATTATAATATATAGAGTGACAATAATTACATATTGCTTTTTGAATACGTGATGTATTTAATGACAATCTGTATATTTACTTCTAAACGTGAAAAAATTAATGTACGAGTATTCTATAATATTCGTTTGAAAACTTAATATCAGCTTACTTTTATATGAATAAACATAGATAAACAATGAATTAATCACTATGATGTGTTAATGTACATACTTCGTCGAATTCCTGCAATGAACTAACCCCATATTGACAAGTAAAGAATTCTTGGGTGCTTATAGCTTTGCATTGTTTAACGATCATTAAGAAAGCATACTTACGGATGGAAGCAAAGCACTGTTTGAACTATTAGTCAACTGCCGTCATTCTTTGGTGGGGAAAAATAGTCCCAAATTCTCTAAGAAGTTCTACTCGCTTTAATATTATTTGATGTTTGGAATTAAATTGGAGCAATTGCATTCCAGGCAATCTTTATTACCTTATCAAAAACAACTTTGTATCGACAATTACGTATACTCAATAAGACGCGTTCAGGAAAGAGTTTTTTGCATTTGCAGTTATACCTTTATTCAAATAATAGATCCCATTCTGCAATAACTGGATACATTTCTTAATTTTAGAGTAATATTTCAAATGTTTTTGAAAAGGTTACTGTTTCAAAGTGAAAAACGATAGTTTAACAAAAATAAAGAAATTAACAAGATTGACGTTTGATTTGACGGAACTCTTTATTTTTTCGTTGGAAAATTGTTTATATTGTTTAAATTTTATGTATCTATCATTTTTCCGAAAAAACAAGGTTTTATGTATTAGTTTTTGAATTCTTTTCACATCCTATAATTGTTATTTTCTAAACAAAAGAAAAACTTTCTGCAACAATTTTATATTTTGGGCCACGTTCTTTTTTCTTTTTATTCAATGCAATAGCTTGCAGGGAATATAAATTTGTAATGTTGATAAGAGAATTGGATATCAAAATGTAACTCAATTTATCCTTATATTTGTCCCTCCAATGGTTAATTCGTAAAAAAATATTGTTTCGTCTCGATGTAAGATGCTTTTAGAAATATAAAAGTATTTCTCGTGCATTTCTTATAAGAAAATAACATTTTAATTCATATTTTGAATTAACAATGCATTTTTTTCATAAATTATAATGTAATTAATAATAGTCAAAAAATTTAAATTTTATACATCCAAAAAAGTGGTAAATATTCGAAATGCAATATTTTTAATGGATTTCTCTGTCAATTGCTTCAGTTAAAATTTCAGAAAAAAAGTTAAAATGTATAAAAGAATGTATCTTATTCAATATAATTTTTATGACAATATTAATAATAAAAACAGCTAGAATATAAAAATAAGTATCTAAAACTGTTATAATTAATTAATTAATTGTTTATTGTGTCAGACAAACGTTTTAAGTTATATAATTGTAAAAAGTTTGCTGTTTTTATTATGTCTTATGTATCTACTTTCATCTTTAACTAAAATCTATCATGATTTATCTGAAATGTTTGAGTTTACTTACGTAAGAACCTTTAAGCATCAATGTGAAGTAGCGGTTGAAATAAAATAACTTCCTAATTAAGGAAACTTTTGCACTTTGTTAATTTAATAAGCACATCTGTATGCAGAATTTCAATCACAATATCTTCCATTAAATGTTTTACAAAAATAATGTGTTTCTGCTCTTTGAACATATATTTTTGATAACAAAAATTCATTGCTCCAAAATGTAAATTTATTTTTACTTGAGTAGTATAAAACAAAATTATTTCAATATTTCCTTCTAAGCTTTGAAATAAATTGAACAGATATTGAATAATAGTGTTTTAATCGTGAGTAATTGCTTTTTCGTTGAATTACAGCAAAATAAAACAGAATAATAAATAAACAATATCATTTTCATTTTTTTTCAAACCAACGTTTTTAACTTAAAATTCCTTTAAAAACAATTTTTTTCTAACATTGATTAGAAAATTTAATTCATATTCTATATTACTACAGAAATCTGTAGGTTCTGTCTGTGATTTTTTTTTTATTTTAAGCGAAATATCATATGTATGACTAACTTATACTATGTCTACAGATTTTTTTCACTTCTTATCTGTCTGTTTGTTAATTTATAACTCATCAAGGATATTCCAGATTAAATTAAAAAATTTTATACATTCGCAAAATACAGTTGCTTAAAATATAGACTGCTTTTATATCATTTATATTACAATATGCATAAATAAGTGTTTTTGTGAAATTACAGTTAAAAATGTGGATATATTTTGATTATCTATGGTTAATTTTTTATGTATAATGCATGTCATTTGCTTCATTTACCTATTGTTTTGTAGATGCACTCAATTTAAAAGTATTTATTTTTATGAAAAGAATTAAAGTCCAGATTTCGTGGAATATGCTTAACATGATAATGATATTATTAAAAATGTTTGAAAAGATAAAAAAATAAACCTCTATATTTTATTTAAAATTAGGTTTGACTCATCAAAAATATCGAGCAATCTTATTAAATTATTTAGGTGCTCTTCATATTATAAAAGATATTTCACAGAGTTAAAAATTAAAAGAAATAAGTATCCCTAAAAACCAAATGGACATCAGAACGAGCTATTTTGGACCTTAAAATATATAGTGGACTTATATTATCATAGGCAAGGGGAAGTGAACGAAATTATTCATACATACTTCAGTTAACCAGCAAAACGCAACTAACTATACTGTTGAGTTACCAAATAACCAACCAGGATAACCATCATATGCAATTCAAATAAAGATAGCTGCTCCTTTATTTCTAATGAGAAATTTAAATTCACCTAAATCTTTAGTTTTAAACTTAAGCAGGATTTTTTTAGGGCATTACTAACAACTTTCAAACTCCCACTTTTTCTCATCTCTGTCACTCAGAATTTAACTCACAGCCGATAGCTGATCCTAGGCAAATGATTGGCTGATTAATTTGAGTAGTATGAAATTTTTGATAGGTATATAAACTTTAAAAAATATTATCGGAAACACTTTACAGAAACAATTACAATTCATACAAGTTATACAATCATTTGATGATTTACAAGAACAATTTATAATCTCAATGTTGCTAATAATTAGTTGTAAGAAATTTAATTCTTTTAGTTTAGGAAACCAGTGCATCATGTATTAGTACATGCAATCAAATCCACATTTATTGCTATTTCATCTGCAGTCACTGGACAATTTCTCTTCCATTTTAACATTTCAGTAGTAGCAAAATTTTATAATGTCACATCTCGATGTGAAAAACATGCTTCTTCTTACGCCATTTAATAGTTGAAATTAACTTCAATAGTTTTTAACTTTCACCTGGCAGAAATCTACAAACAAAAAGGTATTTGTAATTAATTTATTCAGAGCCTTCTTACTTACTAGGCATTCCTTGAGCAATACGTAAT